>PVJS01005317.1:0-64703 GCA_004027185.1 Glis glis | reverse complement strand
ATGCCAGGTAACGGGGCCGGCTGTGCCGGGGTCTGGGAGGAGGCGCTGCATGGCTTCTCCCAGGGGAGCCCTCAGGACCCGGGGCGACTCCACGTACACATGGTGTCAGCATTTAATCCCTGTGTTGACTGGAGACTGCAGGACGGCAGTGCTCCCTGCGCTTCAGCGTCTGTACCCCTTTCCTCCAGGGTTAGGCAGCACTGGAGTTGCTAGAGCAGTGTAGACCTCATTAATCACCGCCTTGTGTCAAAAGCCAGATGCATGTGGCAGAAAAATTCAGAGACGATTTACCATAAGAATCCGTTAAATACCACACTTTCGGGATCCTGTGATATATTACAAATACCATCCCATTCCATTTATAGCACTGCATTTTACTGTAGTTATACAGAAACTTGCCATTTCTCCAGAGTGTGAGGCACGTGCTTAGGTGTGTTCTGGAGTCTTCTGCAGAGACCGTTCTGGAATCCTCAGAGGCTCCGGTAACTAGCTCAAAGTGACAGCGGAGGGCGGCTGGATGAAGGACGCCAGCGAGCTGCCTCGGGGGCTCCTGACCTTGACTGGGCTGAGAGCAATGGCCGCTCAGCTGAGCTGAGGAGGGACGTGGAGTCAGGACACTTGGGCCTGGCACTGTCCAGGAAGTGCGGACGAGTCCGTTTGCCTGCTAGGTCTCACCAGTGTGTGCAGAGGTGACCCTGGCTCCCCTTCATAGGGACAAGGACCGCTCACCTTCTCCGCTGTCCTGCGATTACAGGGACCGTTTCCCAGCATGGCAGAGTCCCTTTGTCTCTGCAGAAATGTCCATGCTGGTAGAAACCATAGCATCTGCACACTTGCGCCTCCTTGGCCGCAGCTCTCTCTTCTCTGTCTCTGAGCCGCCTGTGGGGTCCGTTTTGTGCAGGTTTCAAAGGTGTGCATTGTGAACTGGAGATTAATGAATGTCAGAGCAACCCTTGTGTGAACAACGGGCAGTGTGTGGACAAAGTCAACCGCTTCCAGTGCCTGTGTCCCCCCGGTGAGTGCCCACCACCTGCCCCTGTTTTCTTCCAGAGCAGAGAGCAACTGACCACAGGAGGGGAGGGGACTGCGTGTGGGCTGAGCAAGAGGAAGTCATTAAAGTCAGGCCTTGGGGAGAGCAGGGTGTGTGGAGTTGGGGAATTGTTTGAGCTAGTCTGTCTTCCAAGTGGTTTGTGGCCAGAGGGCTGAGTCTCTTCTCGAATGGCCCCTGACCTCTCTGTCTGTGTCTACATTTCTGGACCGCACTCACATCTCACAGAAGCCTGTGCTGTAGGCGGGTCAGGACCTCATGTTTCTGTGGCTCACACTCTGAGCCCCTCTGTGGGGTGATGGATTTTAGACCTTTCACCCCACAAGTGCGGAGGGGCAGGACGCGTGGAGCGTTTGCAGTTCCTCTGTCGCGGCTGCTCCCCCTCGCGCACTGGTGGAAGGGGGTCAGTTGTCTCCCCTGGGCGGTGGCCCGTGCACCTTCTCTTCCGAGGGAAGGTCCCTGTTTGAGGACTCTGTCTCTGGAGCATTTCGGTCCCTCTCACTTCCTCTGGAGCCTGAAGACTCAGCGGCGGAATCACGAGAGCCTCTGACCCCGAGCTTTGCCGGGCGTTCCAGTCACCTATGGGAGAACCGTTCTGCTTGGTGACCTGCTGCCACACACCCTGGCAGTGACCTAACCCTGGCTCCACGGGCACCCCCCTCCCAGAGAGTGTCTGACTGTGTCACCGCTGTGCCTCTTCAAGGTTTCACGGGGCCGGTGTGCCAGATTGACATCGACGACTGCTCCAGCACTCCGTGCCTGAATGGGGCCAAGTGCATCGATCACCCGAATGGCTACGAGTGCCAGTGCGCCACAGGTGAGCCCGCTGGCTTTCCGTCCCCGGGAGGTCCCCGCGCACAAGGGACGCTGTCCTCTGATAGCTGCTCCGTGCTAGAGTGGCCACAGGGAAGGGGTAGGGGTGCTATGTCTGACACCCAAAGCTGCCCCTGCCAGGGGACTTTCTGCTGCTCCTGGGGTCCCCTCCTGGGGCACCTGCCTCCTCCTCCACCTCAGCACTGGTCTGGCCTGGACGGTCCACTGGTTTCCGTGTCTTTCTGGAACAGATTGGGCCTCACTGAGAAGGATTCCAGTGGAAAGCTGTTGCTCACTGGGGCTTCTCTGTGGGAGCCTGTCTCTGTCTCTTGAGACAAGTGACTGGACAAGGCCCAGGAGTCCAGGCGCTGAGTGCAGGGGCTGTGCACAGGTGCAGACACTCTCTGCACCTCAGATGCAGGCGCTCTTGGGACCAGGTGTGTAACTGACAGGAGAGAGACTTCTGGCTGGGAAAGTTGGGGCTTCCATGCTGAATTCTGCTCCGAGAATCCCAAAGGATCTGTTCCCATATAGTCTGCATTTGTGTCTGTGCCCCCTTTTCTTACTTGGGAGTGCATTTCATCGAGCCAAACGCCCCTATTACGCATTTCGCATTTCCTTCTGCATAGGTCATTAATGTAGAGAATGTCTAGAAATTCTTTAAAAAGGTGAACTGCTAGCCGGGCGTGGTGGCGCACGCTTGTAATCCCAGTACTTTGGGAGGCGGAGACCAGAGGATCCGGGTTCGCGGCTAGCCTCAGCTCTTTCTCTCTCTCTCCCTGTCTCTCTCTCTCTCTCTCTCTCTCTCTCTTTCACTCCTTAGTGAGGCCCTCCGCAACTATGTGAGACCCTGTTTCAAAATAAAGTATAAAAAAAAATAGGGCCGGGGGTATAGCGCGGAGGTAGAACGCCCCTGCGTTCAATCCCCAGTACTGCAAAAAAAAAAAAGGTGAACTGCTTTATTATCTGACTTCTTAAGAAGTTATGATTATAATTCAAGACATTGTTTTAGAAAAGGAATTCTTAAAGTTTTGTAGGCATTGAGCAAATGATTTTTTCTGATCACAAAAATGCAAAGTTTGTTGCAGAAATCCTGCAGTCTATTAATATTTGCATGATTAGTCCTAGTTAGATGAGTCCAGCTCCGCTGAACTTCCTATTCTTTTTCATTGGGGAACTCCAGGATGTCTTCCCCGGCCAGATTCTTCTGGTGGAGCCAAAGCCACACTGGAGAGAAACTAACAACCTTGAACTCAGATTTCAAAGGAAGCCGAGGCCTCGTGGAGCCTTTTAGGAAGAGGTGGATGTGGGTCTAGTTAAGCCTTGAATGTGGGCATTCATTCTTATTTGTCCTTTTTTCATTTAAAGGCTTATAACTGATTCACTCAATTTATTCCACAAGCATTCATTAAAAACCTAGCACATATGGAAGGGATGGAGCAGAATAAAGTCCTCTGTCCTCCCAAATCAGAATTGGGAAGACAAGATGCACGAAACCATGGGCCAGCCTGTATGTTGGCTTCGGGAGGAAAAGAATTCAGACATCAGCATAGAAATGGAAGATGTGAGAGCCGCTTCCCCTGAAGCTCAGTAAGAAGCGAGGCCAAAGCCTAGCGCAGTGGCCTACGCCTGTAATCCCAGTGCTTGGGAGGCCAAGATAGGAGGGTGGCAAATTGGAGGCTAACCTCGGCAATTGAGGGAGACTCTGTCTTAAATAAGTGTAAATAAATAAATTTTAAAGGGGGGGCTGGGGATGTAGCTCAGTGGTAGAGTGCCTCTGAATTCAATCTCCAGTACAACAGACACACACACACACACACACACACACACACACACACACAGACACACACACAAATTAAAATTAAAAATTAAAGAAAAGTTAGGCTGCCGTTAAATAGCCTGTCTCTATAGCGAAGCCGGTCATCAGTCACACAGGTATTTTAGTTCTGCAGATCTGATCAGGAATCTTTATTTTGAGCACAGCTTTCCAGGCCTGCTTTATAAACCAAAACAAACAGCCAGTTCCCCCTGCTCAAGGCCGGCAGCCATAATTGTTCAGATATGGGGTATGCAGGGCAGGTGGATTAATTGCCCTTGGGTGCAGGTGTGTGGTGTCTGCCTTGGTTCTGAAGACTCCTTGGTAAAATTCCTTCCCAAGGTTTCACTGGTGTGCTTTGTGAGGAGAACATTGACAACTGTGACCCTGATCCCTGCCACCATGGTCAATGCCAGGACGGGATTGATTCCTACACCTGCATCTGCAACCCCGGCTACATGGGTGCCATCTGCAGCGACCAGATCGACGAGTGTTACAGCAGCCCTTGCTTGAACGACGGGCGCTGCATCGACCTGGTGAATGGCTACCAGTGCAACTGCCAGCCAGGCACGTCAGGTAAGCCCACTCTGCTTACGTTGTGTTGGGGCTTCACTGTTTCTCAAACACAGTTTACACACACATCTCCAAGTTTCTTGACATTTGCTCAGATGCCTAAAAAATAGTCCTGATTCTGAGAAGCAAAGCCAAAGCCACAGACAAAGCTATCTCCAAGGCAGATGGCTCTGCCTAGGGGAGAAGTTAGAGACTATAACCGCGCTAATCTGAGGATTTTTGTTTGTATGTGTTTTTCACTAAATTGAGGCATACCACTTCAAAATGTGAACTTATTTTTAAGATTGAAGTTTCTTGTTTTTGTAGCTTGATGGGTTTTCCTTTTATCTTTAAGCTCCTTTCATTTAGACTAATGAATTACCCTCCTTCCCTTCCCCTCTCTCCCCCTTCATCTCTTGTCCCTTCCATAGCCCAGTCTCTTCAGTTTGACAGTTTTATTCTGCCACTTGTGTCTGTTGGGGCCTCAGGCACCTGGGGGATCCTCAGGGGGAGAGAGGACACACACTTTGCCGCACATCACGGTAATTGTGAAGTAGCACGCGCAGGCGCCATCGCCGTCCCCAGAGTTCAGTGCTGCCCGGATCCTGGCCGAAGGCCACTAGTTGGGTGTCAGGGCCTGCTGCTCCTTCCTGGGGAGACCTGGAATTGTTTCCTCAGCCAGTAGCATCTCATGGTTTTCATCGGATTCTGCATATATGTTAGAGAAATAATTGTGGACACAACTGTGGTTAATAGACAGAGAAGCACTATGTCCTAGATCAAAGGAAAATGTGTCCGTGGAAGATTAACCAATGTGTGCCTCTGCTAGAGGGAACCTGCCAACGCCAGGGGTGATTTATTGAGAACTCCTCCCGGACTTAGGGAAGGCAGCCTGTGCAGGGGGCAGAGGCAGGGGACGTGGTTAGCTGCCCCCGTTTCATTGTGGTATTTCCAAATCCATTTCTTCAAACTCGTCAAAGGCCCTGCCTGGTCTGCATCCAGGGCCTCGCACATGCCAAGTTTGGAAACAAAGTCCTTTTTGAGTTGCTCGAGCATACGAAACACATCCCATGCCTTCACAGCTGAGAACGCCTCCCCCTCCCCACATTTAGATAACTCCTCAAAGGGCTGAATAGACCTTTGTGAAACCCTCCAAAAGCAATTTGCTTCCGGGCTGGTCCCCAGACATGAGAAACTGCAGTAGGAAAAGAAATTTGAGCGATTTACAAGCGATGGAATGCCGCCCTCAGAGCGGAGGGGCTGCTGTAGGTTTGCGGTCATGCCCAGGAGAGCAAACGTGCCGCATCCTGGGTGAGCGGTGCGTTGGCACGCACTTTGTTTTCTCTGCGATCATATCATCGTGCCAGGATGTGTCAGGTGTGTTTTCTGGGAAGGATGGAGAGGGCACAGGGTAGGCAGTTGTCACTGAGAAAGGCAAGAAGTAAACAGGAGTGCCATGAGCAGGCCGTGTGGAGGGGAGGAGGCCCAGAGGGTCTCAGGACCCGCCAAAGCCGTCCCTGCAGCTGTGGGGAGAATTAGAGCAAAGAGCCACCGACAACATAAAAAAATGCTGGTCTGTAATGGGTGGAAGAAGAGCTGGCATGTGCCAGGGACCTGGGTAGAAAGTTCATCAAATGAGGCATTACAAATAGATTCATCATAGAGTAAGAATCCCTGATCTATTTATAATATGGTCTCTGTTGGTGGTCTGGGGTTTGGACAGGGGAATGGCTGGAAGGGATTTTTGCAGCTTGTTTGCTCTAGCTTTAGCATTCACCCACTGGGTACTTCAAATGAGATAGACTCAGAGTCACTTTCAGTACCTTCTCTTATCTGTGCTTTTATAATGATAAACTGTTTGAGAGATTAGTTTATTTGGGTTTCAAGGAGCAAAAACCAACTTGAGCTAGCTTAAAGAATCATTAACAAACAAGCAAACAACAAAACAATGTAGTGAAGGCGCTCAGAAGCCTCTTGTAGATTCTAAGCAAGGTCGGAATCATAAGGCTTTAGAGAAAATAACAGAAAGCAGGACAGTTTGTAGACTTAAGGTCAGGCAGGTCACATTTCCAGAGAGGAGCTCCTGGGCCCAGCTTGATCCAAGTGTTACTTCCAGCAAAAAAAAAAAAAGAAATAAAAAAAACATACCACCATTTCCATGGGCTTGAGCCGCATAGGATACCAGAGCTTTGTGTGGCTGCCTTCATGGATTGAGATTAGGGGGTTCTCAGTCAAGGGCTAGATATATCTCCCAAAGGCACACAGTTGTATATAGGAATGGGGAAATCCTTTTCTCACAAATGAATGGTTGGGCAGGATGGCTTCATTAATGCAGGAAGACAGCACAGCATGTTGGAAAGAACATGGAGCTATGGAGCCAGAGGACCAGGCCTCGTCCATCCTGCCTTCAGTGGTGCTGTACAGTCAGCTGTGCATCTGTAAAGTGGGTGTAACATGCTAGATTCGCCGTGTGGTCCAGAGGACTGGAAAAGTCTTTAAAAGTTCAAGGCAGGGTGTTTGGCATATAATATTGACTCAATAAATTTTTATTATCATGAGTATTATATCACTAATAATACTCGTGTAGCAATAATGATTGATAGGTCCACACTATTTAGCCATATCTACAACCAAACCTGTGTTAACATAGCCAAACTCTTCCATTCATCTGGGGACTAGGCCAGAAATTAATACCTCAGAAGGAAGTTACCTAACAAAGATCCATCCTGCGCTTTACCTCCTAACACTGATGTGAGTCAGCGCGGAGCTGAGAGTGATGGATACAAGCTCCCAAGTTCTAGTTTTGATTTCCAAGCTTATATTTTATTTTCGGCATGAAAAACTGTCAGTTGTTTTCTTGAAATGATAGCCTTCTTTCTTTCCCTTAATTATTTGCTAAGTAATCAAGTCTGACTGACTTGGGTGTATCCGTCAGTTGTTCTTGTGGTTACAGTGGGCCGCTGTCCCAGCTCACACCTCAGACACTTGCTGCCGCTCCTGACCTACGCTTGTCCTTGCACGCGGGGACGCGCCCTGTGTGCACGTCCCACAACATCACAGGGAATAGGATGGGTGCACTCCAGGCCTGAGATTTAATAATGTTATAAAGCTTATAATTTAAACCTCTTCACCAAAGCCATTCTTAGGTGGAACAGGACTTGTGTTTGTTTAACTCTGGGCGTATGGATTTGAAGTACAACGATGACTGGCACGGTATGGTGCACTGTACTGGTTCCTGCTAAGATGCCACCAGCTATACCCCGACTGCCTTCGCACCATCAGTGTGAATGTCAACACAGTAAAAAAGACAGCCGGGCGTGGTGGCGCACGCTTGTAATCCCAGTACTTTGGGAGGCGGAGACCGGAGGATCCGGGTTCACGGCCAGCCTCATCTCTCTCTCTCTCTCTCTCACTCTTTCTCCTTAGTGAGGCCCTCCGTAACTTCGTGAGACCCGGTTTCGAAATAAAGTATAAAAAAAAATAGGGCCGGGGGCATAGCGCGGAGGTAGAATGCCCCTGCGTTCAATCCCCGGTACTGCCAAAAAAAAAAAAAAAAAAGGCAAACAGTGGCTGAGTATGAGTCATAAAGTCCTGTCGACCTTAAGCTCCCCTGAAAGAGTGTGGACCGCACTCTGAGACTCCAGGGCTGCCTGGATTCTCTGTAGATTTCCTAACACGTAGCATCACCAGCAAAGGCTGGATCTTTTCTATGGTAATATGGAACGGTTTCTCTTTGGTTCTCTCTTTGCAGGAGTTAATTGTGAAATTAATTTTGATGACTGTGCTAGCAACCCTTGTGTCCACGGAGCCTGCATGGATGGCATCAATCGTTACAGTTGTGTCTGCTTGCCGGGATTCACAGGTATGTCCCATGTATTAAGGTACAGGGTGGGGGGGTGGCATCTAAGGAAAAATTACCTATTATGGTCCTAGATAGTGAACCCAAGGGCATTCTACCTCCAAGTTACACCCCTGGTCCTTTTTTTAAATTTTGAAATTAGGTCTCACTAAGTTGCTTAGGCTGACGTCGAACCTGCAATCTTCCTGTCTCAGCCTCTCAAGTATTGGGATTGCAGGCATGTGCCACTGTGCCCAACTAGGGAAAATTACTTTTCAAATGTCTCCTATTTCTTGATCTCTCTGGAAAGTTAGAAATCAGCTTCTGAATCAGTTTTCTGCTACCTGAGAGGAATTCCTAGACAGACCTTAAGCATCCATCACTGTGCTTGAGTTAAATTGCCTCCAAAGCCACCTTTATTTTCCTGCAGGCAGTAGTCAATGCCTCTGTAAAGCCATATTCAAGGTAAACTTGCATGAAAACATTTTTTGTCCTGGAGTCCTTCCTCTTCTGGGAAACTGCTTGATGAGGTCATAACTTGAGGGGACCACCCTCATTTGGCTAGGATGAGTAGGTCTTTCTTCCCAGCAGGAAGAAAGTCAATGGCTAAAATAATTTTGCACGTAATTCTTCCTAAAGCATAAAAAGGTAAATCATTTGCACGTGTGCATGGGCACACCCACACACCGCTCTCCTCTTTTTCTTTATTAACATTACCTTTGCCTTTTGCCTTCCTGATCAAAATGTGCAGGAGGCCACCGAGGAAAGCTGGGCCTGTGCTGACACCCAAGTCTGTTAGTGGCACCATCGAGCAATACACAGGGTTTTCTGTTCTTTCTGGACAGTGCCACACACAAGCAGGCATTCATGCAACATTGCCCTTTAATAATGACCACATGGTCATTTGCTCACCCCAGGTGAGAAATTCCCATCAGAGTTTTTAACAGCGCAGGTCCAAGGGCAGCCAGAGCCAAATGAAGAGCATGTCTGTCCTCCACTCGCCAGGAGCGTCCTTTGCTCTCTTGTTCACAAGCATTTCTCCTGCGGGGTATGACTGTGGACACTAAACAGGAGTGTTTGTAGGTCAGGTTCAGAGTGTCTCAGAGGTTCCTGATCATCAGAAGATCAATGAGAAGCCAGGTATGGTGGACGTTTTCATGCCCGAGGCCCTGCACTGCGGATGGACTTGTGCATCCTGGAAGCTGTCACTCCAAGATCAGGTGGCAGCCAATTGAATATACAAAAAGCCCTGAATAGAATCATGCTGTACTGTTGTTATATGGGTAGTATGAAGAGAATAGTTAGCATGCGTTTTTTTTGTGTGTGTGTGGTACTGGGGATTGAACCCAGGGGCATTCTCCCTCCAAGCTACACCCCCAGCCTTAGTTTTTATTCTTTATTTTGAAACAGGGTCTCATTAAGTTGTGGGGGGTCTCATAAGTAGCTGAGGCTGGCCATGAACCCGGCTCCTCCGGTCTCAACCTCCCAAGTACTGGGATTATAAGCGTGCACCACCACGCCCAGCTAGCATGCATTTTGAGCTAGCAACTGAATTAAATGCCAAATCTCACTTAATTGCCACAGCTGCTTTCATCCCTATAGTACTGATGAGAAACCTGGAGTTTAGAGAGGTGCAGTGATCTTACCAGTGCTCTGAAATCAGCGCCCTGCCCCAGGCATCTGACCCTAGGGCCCAGGCTCATTCCCAGGGCACTGCACAGCACAGTAGGTGCCTGGGGTGCATTGGTTTTTGGTTTTCTTTTTTTCTTCCTTTCTTTTTTTTTTTAGATTTATGTAAGGCTGCTACTGGACTTTTTTTTTGAAATGTCAGTGAATCATATTTTTTCTCTTTTTAACATTCAGCGACCCAACAAGGTCAAGGAGGGAGGACATAGGCTAAAAATATTCTAAAATAAACTTAAGGTGTAGCATGAAACTCCATAACCAAGAAATGGAATGTTTTCGTTACTGGGTGGTACCCTGTTCTTGGAACTGTTTTCTGTGTCTGAGTTTTTTTTTTTTTTGTTATCAACTGCTGAAAATATCCAAGATGGTTATTATATATACTCATTAGCAGTACATGTGAAGTATTGTTTTCTTTCCCTTGTTTTATTTCAGTACTTTCCCCCAACCATTTTAATAACAGCTTTGAAAGATTTGAGGGTGGCTTTTTGTTTGTTTTTTTTTCTTTTTTTTTAAGACTAAGTTCTCTTGTTTTCCTAGAACCTCTTAATACTTTTTGACTAAATGGAAGAGAGAGTAAGGAATCGTGTGATAATCCTATAAACTACTTTTCAGTTTTATAGAGCAGCCCATGTCCTCAGCTTCTGAGTTACAAAGAGGGGTCTGTGAATTCCCAGAAGGCAGGGAGCTCTCTTAATCATCCTTCCAGAAGTGTCTAGCACAGAGGAAACACATGGTAAACATTGCTGAATGAATGCGTGAATGGGACTCAAATACAACACTTCTATCAACCCAGATCTTGGAGTCTGGGCTGCACCATGCTGTCATTCATTAAACACCAATTCACTGAGTACCTACAGAGTAAGAAACATGGATAACCTCTCATTTCAGTAATTGCTGGACGGACGAGATGCAGGGCTTGCTCTGGGCATTTCTGATGCCCAGTGGACACTTGGTGAAGGCAGGACCTCGCTGCTGGAGCGGCTGCCAGTCCACACAGTCGACTGCAAGAGGAGGCACCAAACACTCACACTGGCAGATGGCTTGAAAATTTATTCTGGGAAGAGTTTAAAAGCAAATGAAGGAGTAGGGATGTAGCTCAGTGGTAGAGTATTTGCCTAGCTTGTTCAAGGGCCCTAAGTTTGATGCCTAGCACTGCAAAAAAAAAAAAAAAAAAAAAAAAAAAAAAAAAAAAAAAAAAAAAAAAAAAAAAAAAAAAAAAAAAAAAAAAAAAAAAAAAAAAAAAAAAAAAAAAAAAAAAAAAAAAAAAAAAAAAAAAAAAAAAAAAAAAAAAAAAAAAAAAAAAAAAAAAAAGGCAAATGGACCACAAAAGGCTGAGGTAGAAGGACGACTTGAGTCCAGGAGTTCAACACCACTACATAACACAACATAGCGAGAGTCTCTCTCAAAAAAAAAAAAAAAAAACCAACAAAACAAATAAGCAAATGACGACTTGGGTGGAGCGGCAGGCATCTGTGGGGATGCTTCCAAAATGGGCTGTTTCCTCTCGTTCTCCACGGGATTGCAGGCCAGGACAACTCTAGTTGAAGAGCTCCGGTTCACATCTGGGTGCCAGTGGCAAGCATCTCAAAGAATCAGTGGTCGAGGCCAAGGAACTAGTATTTTAAAAATAAGTTATTAATAAAACACTTAAAGGAAAGCAGCAACCACTTCCAGATTGTGGGTCCTCACCACAAGAACCACCAATAATGGTGCAGAGAGCAATGGAGGGTGAAAAAAATGTTAATACTACCCATACTTTCAAGGGTGTGTGTCTGTTTCACTTGGAATTTCCTGTTCTAAATGCAGGGTTTCTCTATCTCAAATTTTAAAAAGAAATGTGTAGTTTGAATCTGAGTCAGAACATTGTATTCTTTGAAATCCACAAATTCTTTCATAGCAATTGCTTGATTTCACGCATTTATAGAATTATAGGAACTTTTTACTTTGACACCATTTCAGAATATATAGCTGATTCTCAATGACTGACAATTTAACAAAGCAAAACACTTGTATTTATGGCTCCTTGTTACTTTATTCAGCCAAATGCAATGAAAATCAAGGCTGATTCAGTCTTTTCAGAGTTCAGTCTTGGAGGAAGAACGTGTTCACTTCAATTTCATATACTCTCAGCATCTACACTGGCAGAGGCTAATAAGTATAACTGTCCAGGGCAGAATTGCTCAAAACCTCATGTTTGAGCCACCTCTGGGCCTCGCCCATCACAATCTGTGGCAACAGGACCTAGAATCTCATTTAAAACAAGTACTTTGGCTGGGCGTGGCGGCACATGCTTTGTAATCCCAGTACTTGGGAGGGTGAGACCAGAGGATCCGGGTTTGCATCCAGCCTCAGCTACTTAGTGAGGCCCTCCACAACTTAGTGAGACCCTGTTTCAAAATAAAGAATAAAAAATAAGGCTGGGGGTGTAGCTCGGAGGTAGAATGCCCCTGGGTTCAATCCCCGGTACCAAAAATTAATTAATTAATTAATCAAACAAGTACTTTAAGCGACTGTTTTGCTCACTTTTTGAGAACCACTGGTCTAGACTGGAACACACTGAATTGTTTTCTCACTTATCAGGAAAAAATGAAGTCATGCTTAGAGACTATTTCCTGAGCAAAATGGATTAATGAAACCAAGAATGAAAACAAAATGGCTTTTATTTTTAATCAAATTAGTCATTAAACTAAGCCAACAGTCCATTGACTAAGGATTCCAGCTCATTGCACTTTACCTCAGATAGGAGTGGAGGAGGCCGACTGGCTGAAAGATGAATGTGTGTAAACCAGCAGGACCTGTTGCGGAAGGCTCCCTCCCGGCACTCAGGCAGTGTGAGGGGCAGCCGCCATCTCTGCTGACAGTTGACCTTCTCTTTAAACCTGTGTAGAGTCCCCTTCTCTAAGGTGGCAGAGAAAGAAACGGACAACAGCGTTCTAGCGTTTGGTTGACCGTCTCCATCATCACACGCCCGTGTTCCTTGACAATGCCCATGCGGCAGTCAGTGCTGCCGAGTGTCTCCTTCCTCAAGTCTTGACAGTAGTTGCCCGAGGCACCTGTGGCCTGTGCAGATGAAGGGTGTCATCAGATGCATCTCATGGCTCTTAGTCTGTTCCCTGAGCTTTAGGGATTTGCATAACACGGCCTCTTCTCTACAGGGCAGAGGTGTAACATTGACATCGATGAGTGCGCCTCCAACCCCTGTCGCAAGGGCGCGACCTGCATCAACGATGTGAATGGCTTCCGCTGCCTGTGCCCGGAGGGGTCCCATCCCCCCAGCTGCTACTCACAGGTGGACGAGTGCCTGAGCAGCCCCTGCATCCATGGGAACTGTACCGGGGGCCTCAGTGGGTGAGTAGCCGCTGTGTGCTGATCGTCTCTCATTGATCTGTGTGAAGCCACCTGGCTTTGGTAGTGGAGATGACCTGAAGCAGCCAGTAGGGCTCTTGACCTGAAACTAGGCTGAAGGTTTTGGTCGTCGCCATCACAATCTTCCAAATAACCACTTTGTCCACGGAAGCTGGTACTACCTTCCAGGACTGAGGATGTGGATGGAAAGTAAGGAGAAACATCTCCTTTATACAAACAAACAGCAAGGACCTCCTGGGAGGGGTCCAGGCTTAATTCATGAGTCTTTAGCAATTAGGTTTTAGTATTTATTACAAGAGTGAGTTCTGAAAAATGTTCTAGCTTAGCTTTCAACCTCTGCTTAAACCCAGCCCGGCCTTGTTCCATGTTAGTCCCTGTGTGCACTCTGGGGTAGATGGGGTTCAGCCAACTTATGCATGGTTCTGGTAAAACATTTTGCAGTTGGCCTCCCGCTCAGAGTCGTGTGATGTGTTGGTGATTTTTAGAACCATGGAGTGACATTAGATCCCATGAGATGGTCTTATACTCTTGCTATGCTTTCCATGAGACAGGGCCTTGGGCATTGCCATTTGCCAAACTTACAACAGGTGAACGAATGAAGCCTGTATTAGGAGATAAAGTTTCTTTAAAAATGAATTAACTCAGAATTAATTAATTCCTGTCTCGGAGTATGGCTCTACCTTCAAAGCACCCCTCCCCATCTATCCATTTCCTAGAGATCTCCTGATATCACATTCCAAGTGCTAATGACGTTCGAATAGGAGATTGTATATATTCCAGTTATCTTCATTTTGTGCCTTTTCTTGCTCAATACCCTAGGTACTTTCTGAGGCAGGGCTTCAGTCAGAACAAAGCATGACTCAGATGTAAGGCATCCAAGGAGCTCCTCGGTATGCCTGAAAGTCTCTACTACTGATCTCCTTTCTGGTGTCTGCTTTGCACTTTGAAGCCAGGATCCTAAGGGTTGCTTTACCTCAAATTTTTGCATATACTAAAGTAAGCCGTGTAGATTTGTCCTTGTTAGTATTTCCTTAAGATCTGCCCAAAGTATATGACAAACATTGTTTATATATGAAATTTCACTATAATTATTAATTTCACTAGCTTCATGGTAGTCAGGGAAGCACCATCTAGGTCTCTTTATTGAACACACCAGGTGGGCCCGTATGATTCGCACTCGTGCAAGGTGATACAACTGTACGTCCATAGAAGAATAAAAATGAAATTGGCTTACATAGGAACTAGTCTGTCACCTCTTGTCTTTACCAGCTCCTTATTTAACTCTATGATTTAATTGTACATCTGTGTTTCCCACGGCAACAAATTCTTCCAGGTATAAATGCCTGTGTGATGCAGGATGGATTGGCATCAACTGTGAAGTGGACAAAAACGAATGTCTTTCTAACCCATGCCAGAACGGAGGAACCTGTGACAATCTGGTGAATGGATACAGGTGCACTTGCAAGAAGGGCTTTAAAGGTGAGACAGAGTACATCTTCTTGCCTCTGCGTTTGTCTTCTTGCTGTTGCACACCGCTGGATTCACTTCTTTGTTTCCATTTCTCCTTTCTCATTCACCCATATAGCAAACATATTGAGAAATTTGTAATTGCAAGGCACTTGGGGAGTGGAAACACTAATAGTTGTAATTTCTACCTCTAGCCTAGCAGAGCGGCGAGCTGTTGAAACAGCAGTGTTTAAGATGATCAGCTAAGACTCCATTACACAGCTTTGGGCAAATGTCTCATCCTAGGGTTCTTGGTCTAGGTTTGATTCTGTGATGATTCAAATATGGAGGAAGAATGAAAGTATTGTGTTTGCTGTAACAATATTGTGGTAGCAAGGTCATGGACTCAGCCTTGTGTTCAGAACTTGCCAACAAACTCTTCTACATGTTGAGATATTCTTAGATACTTAGTTTCCTGTTGCCCTCTGGAAAAATTCATAGCAGTGGGAATTGTGTAAATTGTGTAAAATCTTTTTTTTTGAGCTTGTCACTGGTGTATTTCTACTATCAATTTTCTCTCAGAAACTCACGAGAGATAAATATATGGGTAAATCATTTGTATTTATACTTATCTACCCACTTATTCATTGATTTCCCCACTCAAAAACTGGGTTAGCAATTGTGATTCAGCAGTATGTTTTAGAACCACATTATTTGATTACAGATTGAGCATCCCTAATCCAAAAGTCCAAAACACCCCAGAATCTGAAAGTTGTTGACCACCAACATGATGCCACAAGTGGAAAAGTCCACACCTGGCCTCATGTGTGACATTTTGTTTCATGCACAAAATTATTAAACCTGTTGTATAAAATTACCTTCAAGCTATGTGTATAAGGTATATATGAAACATAAGTGAATTTTCTGCTTAGACTTGGGTCCCATTCCCAAGTTTTCTCATTATCTATATGCAAATATTCCAAAACTCCAAAAATCCAAAACAAGTATGAGATTATACCAACATCATTCTCAGTGCTACATGTGGTGGTGGGGGGGGACACCAAGAGCTGTGTGCATGTATGTTAACACCAAACTGAAAAAAAAAAAATCCAAAACAATTCTGGTACCAAGCATTTCAAATAAGGGATCCTCAACCTGTACCTGAAAATTTTCTGAGATCATATCTTAGTCATTAATTTTCTGATATATTGCATTACATTTAAAAAGAAACGTGTATGGCCGGGCGTGGTGGCTTGTAATCCCAGTACTTGGGAGGCGGAGACCGGAGGATCCAGGTTTGTGGCCAGCCTCGGCTACTTAGTGAGGCCCTCTGCAACTTCATGAGACCCAGTTTCAAATAAAGTATAAAAAATAGGGCTGTGGGTGTAGCTCAGAGGTAGAATGTCCCTGGGTTCAATCCCTGGTACCACAAAAAAAAAAAAAAAGAAATGTGTATGTTCAAAAACGCCTTTCTTTCTTTATCTTGTCAAGACTTTATCAATGAGTGAACTAAAAATCAAAATGTAGAATGCCCAGCAAGCAGTAAAGTAGAGTTGAGCCCCGTCGTCTGTGCTCAAACCATCAGTTTGGCCTAGAAATTGCTGTGCATTGCTGTAGGTTTCTCTGTTCGAGGCTCTATGCCAGTGCTAGTGAAGATGCAGAGGTCACAGTATTTGGGTTCTGTACTTTCCCCATTAACCCTTCATTACCTCTGTTCTCACTTTAGTGGGAGTAAATTGCATCCCTTGAATCAGGAGAAAATCCTTTTGTGACTTCAGGAAGCATCACATCGATGGTAGAGACTGCAAACGAAAGAGTAGGCATACAGCAGAGGCATGGGTCACACATTTAAAAACATTTTCCCTTTTTTTTGCGGTACTAGGGATTGAACCCAGGGGCATTCTACCTCTGAGCTACACCCCCAGCCCTATCTTTTTTTATTCTTTATTGTGAAACAGGCTCTCACTAAGTTGCAGAGGGCCTCACTAAGTAGCTGAGGCTGGTTGTGAACCTGGATCCTCCGGTCTCAGCCTCCCAAGTACTGGGATTACAAACATGCGCAACCACGCCTGGCTCCATTTTCCCTTTTTCTGATCAGAAACTTTGTGTAAAAAGCGCCTATGTTTAGATCAAACAACAAACTTTTCACCCTTCATGATCTTCTCGGTCCATTACTAAGACATTACTTGTATGGGAGGAGCATTAGGCTTTCGGGCCATTAGATCAGACTGTTCTTGCTTTCATCTTCTTGAGTGATGGACCATTTGCTGACTGACTGTATGTCAGGGACTTGTGACCTAAATGAATGAACAGGTGTTCCAGTCCCCTGAAGAAATGAGGGCAGTTTCTGAGGCATTTAGTTTTTTTTTTTTTTTTTTTTTTGCGGTACCAGGGATTGAACGCAGGGGCATTCTACCTCCGCGCTACGCCCCCGGCTCTATTTTTTATACTTTATTTTGAAACCACGTCTCACGAAGTTGCGGAGGGCCTCACTAAGGGGAGAGAGAGAGAGAGAGTGAGAGAGCGAGCTGAGGCTGGCCGCGAACCCAGATCCTCCGGTCTCCGCCTCCCAAAGTACTGGGATTACAAGCGTGCGCCACCACGCCCGGCTGGCATTTAGTTTTTTACACCAAGAGAATTGGTCAGTAAGAGAGGGAATGAGGAGCCGATACAACGTCTCACTGTGTGTCGTTTCCCCTCTTCTGCCTACAGGCTACAACTGCCAGGTGAATATTGACGAATGTGCCTCAAATCCGTGTCTGAACCAAGGAACCTGTTTTGATGATGTTAGTGGCTACACTTGCCACTGTGTGCTGCCCTACACAGGTGGGTGCCGCAGGTGCCAGCGAGGACCAGAGGGGATGCGGGGCCTTGCAGGTCAGGGCGAGCTCAGCTCAGAGTCTGAGCAAGGCAGCCTGTGGGGCCCTGATGCTGCTCTGGGACTCACTCCCTGGGCGTCCTTCCTGACCGCCTGGCCGCATCTTGAGCTTGAGAGAACATTCTGGTGATGAAACACGCTTGTCTTCTCCATTCTTTAGTGTCTGAACTTTAAAAAAAAAATTATGTATGGCTGGAACCTGACACATACCTGATGAGTATCATTTGAATGGATCATGTGAGTCCATGAACTGTCGCTCTTAGCCTTAGTTTCAATATCACAACTTGTGTTGATTGGTAATACGCTATCTGCCAGGCTCTTTTCTTTTTTGGGTGCTGGGGATTGAACCCAGGGCCTCACATGTGCCAGGCAAATGCTCTACCACGGAGCTATACCTGTAGGCGCCCAACAGTTTCATACTTTGGATTATTTAATTTTCAAAAATTCTACAATGTAGAATTTCCTGTTACCGTTTTGTACACGCGGAGGCTGAGGCCAAGGGAGCTCACAAAGGCCAGCGGGAGATGGAGGATATGCCCATGAGTCTCCAAATCCATTGATTTTCCCGTTAACTGCCATTCTGCTCCTCACAGTCAGTACCTCGGTCTCCCTCAGAAGTGTTGCTCCGTGCATGACTGTTACACACACAGAAAACACGGGTGGTTTCCTGTCACGTCGGGCGTTCTCTGTTTCGGGTGGCATTTTTGACATGTACCTGGGAGAATCCCATTTTCTCTTGTTTTCGTGTTGCACTTTGTGATGGTTCTACTTGTACGCCTCGCTTACCTCCTAGACATTCGTTTTCTATATCTGTGGGCACAAAACAGAACATGACCCGGGCTTTGCCCGTTGGAGCAGTGCACCGCATGCGGCAGGCGCGCGCCCGGGTTGTTACTCCCCTGGAGCCTGAGCCGGTAGCAGCAGCGGGTCACAGCGACTCTTGGCTGCGTAGAGCTGCAGGATGGCCACAGGCACGACCGGAGGGCTTGACTCTACACTATTTTCTTGGCCCCTGAAGAAGAAATGATAATGTCAGGAAACTGCATTTAACCCACCCGGCTCATAAAATCAAAGTAGAAAGGTCCTAACTATCCATAAGCACAGACATCATAAGGAAGTAGAGACAATGCTGATCCCATTTGCTGTAGTGAGAAGATCATCTCACAGCATAAAGTCAGAGTGGACGCTGTGGGGATGCACGCAGGCGTCACCATCTGGGCACATCCTAGGCGTACCTGCTGTGGTCTCGGTGCCGCCCATCCTGAGGTAGCTGCCTTCTCACCATGCTGCTCAGAGGCAGTAGGAGTATGTGGCTCTCTGATGGACAATGATTTTATTTTTTTAAGAGGATCATCCCAGCCAGAGAATCAGCAATGTGTGGCCTTGGAGAAATCAATCCGATGAAAGGCTGCAGATTAGCATTTCAATTCTGGGTGGCTAAAGGCTGCACGCTTTGCTGAGTTTGCCCAGTTTGAGGGAACCAAGCAGCATTGCTTTCCCTTGTAAGCCACTATTCTGACCAGACACTCTAAATATGGGTTGGGGATTTAGGGTAAATATTTGTGGTCATTTTTTCTTTCTGAATGCAAAGCTTTAGAATGAAATTTAAAGTTGAGTTAGTTGTCGCTTGACTTCGAAAACAACCTCATCCCTCTTTTAATAAAAGCATTCTTATTTAATATGTTTTTGCTGTAAGCTTATGTCTAAAACTAATCAGGAAGTATTGGTGGGCAGATATCAGCATCATATGGATGCCATTATAAGGAGACAGGTTGCCTGGCAACCAGAGCCGCTTCACTGCTCCCCACCTTTGGAACAGTACCAGTTGCCTTCTGGTCAACCCCACTCCCCAAAACGGGTGAGCAGAGGTTGGAGGAGCAGGAGGCCATGCTGTCGCTCCTCCCCTGCTCATGGGAAGGTGACCTCTGAGGCCGAGCCTCTGCACAGCTGAATCTTAGCTATGGAGATGCAGAAATATCTCCTCTGATCAATGCAGGCGTCCCAGTCCACGTAACCACTCATGATGAGAATAGCAACAGTGGGAGAGGCCCAGCCGTAGTTGAGTGCTCAGTCTAAGCACCAGGCACTAGGCTAAGAAGGACTTTGTGTGCAATTTATTTATTTAGTTAGTTATTTCTTTATTCATTTATGTGGAAGGAAGAAGACAAATAACCCACCCAGGGTCACCAAGTAATAATGTCAGACCAAGATGGAAAGGACTAGAGGTCTCTCACACTCCAGAGCCTCTTACCACCACTTTACATTTGAATTCTGAGACTATCTTGGATGTACCATTTGGGGAAATTTCCTTTCCTTGGCTGGTTCTCTCTCACAAAGTCTGTCATTTTCTTTCTAGGCAAGAATTGTCAAACTGTGTTGGCTCCCTGCTCCCCAAACCCTTGTGAGAACGCTGGTGTTTGTAAGGAGGCACCGAATTTTGAGAGCTACACCTGCTTGTGTGCTCCTGGCTGGCAAGGTAATAACGGGGATCCAAGCACGTGCACTCTGAACCTCAAACAAAGTGTCCAGGTCACCGGGTGGCAGGGAAGGCCCTGAGCTTCTGAGGCCTGCCCATCTCTGTCAAGAACTCAGCCTGCCCTGGGGACCGATGGTAGCAGGAAAGCGCAGAAAGCCTTTCCATTGACCTTTGGGGCCCTCTAGTGGCCGGACCCCAGCCCGAGTCTCACACCATGCCATTCTTTCTACCAGAAATGTTAGCACCTTGGAGCAACTTCCCAGGGACATACACTCTTCCCGGGACTGCCTGAAGCAGGAACAGCTGCGCCCCTCCCCACCTCAGCTCAGGCTCCGTGTAGGTTTCCGTGGTAACTGACTTCCAAAGACTCCTTGTTCGTTGCTCCTTGTTTCTAGGTCAGCGGTGTACAGTTGACATTGACGAATGTGTCTCCAAGCCCTGCATGAACCACGGTGTCTGCCATAACACCCAGGGCAGTTACATGTGCGAGTGTCCCCCAGGGTTCAGTGGTATGGACTGCGAGGAGGACATCGATGACTGCCTTGCCAGTGAGTGTGACAGCCAGCTCCTAAGCCCCCGAGGGAGAGGGACGCTCACGGGGGCCCAGGACTTGAACTCAGCGGAGGCTGCTGCCTCTCCTGCCGGCCGTGGCCACACCACTCATTTACTGACTACTTTGCACACCGGTGTTTTAAAATCTTCCTTTTGAAGTTAGTGTGTGTAGGACCCATAGCGATGGAATCTCTTTTAAGCATTTCTCTGTGATGTTTTGAACATTGACGCAGTGGGCACGATGCTGTGGTAGCTTTCCTTATACTTATTTTGAAGCGACAATTTATACATAATAAACTGCAGATATATTAAGTGTACAGTTCATAAAATTTTGGCATATGATAACCAAAACCACCAATCATGATAATGAGCTTGTCTCCCTATAAATATTCTCATTCCTTTGTAATTTAATCCCCACCCACATCCTTGTCCCATACAACCACAGATCTACTTTGTCACTATAGATTAGTATCTTTTTTTCCATTTTGTATAAATACAATCATATAAGCATACACTTTCTGCTAGAAATTTTTACTTGTTTCAGTTAGCATAATATTCGATGGTCCATGTTGTTGTGTATAGCAATAATTTATTTTATTTTATTAATGAGTAGCATTCCCATATATGGATATACAGATTGAACATCCATTATCTGAGATGCTTGGGATCAGAATTGTTGGGAGGGCTGAGGGTTCAGTTCAGTGGTGGAGCATTTGCCTAACGTGTGCAAGGCCCTGGGTTCTATCCCTAGCAACACACAACACACACACACACACACACACACACACACAACAAAGTGTTTCAGATTATTTTGGATTTTAGAATATTTGCATTTATTCAGTGAGACATCTTGGGGAGGGGACCCAAGTCTAAACTTAAATTTATTTATTTATTTATTTATTTATTTATTTATTTATTTATTTGCGGTACTGGGGATTGAACCCAGGGGCGTTCTACCTCTGAGCTACACCCCCGGCCCTATTTTTTATACTTTATTTTGAAACCGGGTCTCATGAAGTTGTGGAGGGCCTCACTAAGTAGAGAGAGAGAGAGAGAGAGAGAGAGAGACAGGGAGAGAGAGAGAGAGCTGAGGCTGGCCGCGAACCCGGATCCTCTGGTCTCCGACTCTCAAAGTACTGGGATTACAAGCGTGCACCACCACGCCCAGCTAGACTATCACTTTTTTATCAAACTTGTCTTTCAAAGAATTAGTCTAATCTAAATTATCAAAAATGTTACTGACTCGTTCGTAGCAGTCTCTTACTGTGCTTTTAGTGTTCATAAGATCTATGGTGATTTTCTTTCTCTTCTTCTGATATTTATAATTTATGCTTCTCTTTTTGAGAGAGAATAATATCTATTTTGCTGTTTTTGTTGTTGTTTTGTGGAGTGGTCTGTGAATTTTACTAATTCAAACTGGCTAATAGAGTTAGTCAGATTGTCTGTATACTCTCTTGATTTTCACTCTATTTAATCTATTAGTTATTCACAGAGAGATATTGAAATCTTCCAGAGTTGTTATGTATTTATCTGTTTCTTTGTTAGTTTGGGTTTAATGTATTTTGAAGGCCTGATATTATTAAGCACATACTCAGGATTGTTGTGTCCTCTTGAAGGATTGACCCCTTTAGCATTATTGGCCTTTGTCATATTTTTTGCTCAGAAATCACCTTTGCCCAATACTGATACAGCTACTCTGGCTTTCCCTTCATTATCACAGGGTATGTGGGTTTTTTTCATCTTTTTTACTTTTGGCCTCTATCTCTAAAATGGGTTTCTTGTAAAGAACATATATTGGATCTTGCTTTTTTTTTCCTCCTGTCAATTGATGTATTTTGACTGTTCAAATTTAATGTAATTTTTTTATTAGACTGGGTTTAAAAATTTCCATCTTGACAATTTTCTCTGTGTTTGTTCTTTCTGTTTGTTTCCATTTCCCTCTTTTTCTGCCATCTTTGGGGATAATTGAGTCATTTTTATGATTACTTTTTATTTCTTCACTGGCATAGTAGCGACATCTTTGTGTGGTTGTTGTAGGATTTAGAGTATGCAACTTTCACTCGGTATTGTCTGCCGTCAGTGATACCACTTCACATAGACTAGAAGACCCTTATGACAGTTTCTTGTATCTACACTCCTCCTTGCCTCTGTTCTGTCATTGAATACAATTTATGTATCACCAATCCCCAAATATATTATTTCTTCTTTAAACGCTAAATTATTTTTAAGAAATTTACAAAATAGCTTAAAGTCTTTATTTGTACCCACATCTTCACAATTCTTCTTCATTCTTTCATGTAGATTTGCATTTCCATCATGTTCCATTTGCCTTCTGCCTGAAGAAATTCCTTTAATATGTTTTATAGTGTTTATCTCCTGGTGATGAATTCTTCCTGTCTTTGTATGTCCGAGTATGTTCGTATTTTGCTTAGTTTTCGGAGATACTTTCATAGGGAATAAAATTCCTGATTGACTTTCCCCTTCAGCCCTTTAAAGTTGTCCTGCTTGGGTTGTTTCTGAGGAGAACTCTGCTGTGATTCCTTTCTTTCCTCCTTTACATGTAATTTTCTCTCTTATGGCTGCCTTTGAGAGACTCTGCTGATTTCTTAACAACTTGATTATGATGCCATTGGTGTAGTGTTCTTCGTGTGTCTTTGATCTGGGGTTCACTGATCTTTTAGGATATATGGGTCCAGATTTGGAAAATATCCAGCCATTACTTTCTCAGTGAGAATTTCCCCTTTCCTTTACAACTTTCAAAAGACTTCTATTAAGCTGTTTGAAGTTGTCTCTCTAGTCTCAATGATCCTGTGTGTGTGTGTGTGTGTGTGTGTGTGTGTGTGTGTTTCTTTCCCTCAATGTTTTATTTTAAAATATTTTATTATTTGAAGATATCTTGCTATTTTTTCAAGGTCACTAATTATTTCTTTTAGGCTGTCTTGTTTGCTGTAAATCCCATTCAGTATATTTTTATCTCAGATATTATATTTGTTTCCTCTAGAATTTTGATTGAGTATTCCCTTTAACCTGTCTGTCTCTCTGTCATGTTTATGCTTTCTTTTCTTGTAGAACATATACAGTATAGTAGTGTTATAGTTGTCAATAGTTTTTTTTTAATTTGTCTTTACAGTTCAAATACATTCTACCATATGGGAAATATCTGGGTCTATTTCTATTCATGATTTTTCTCCTCTTCCAAGCAGTGTTTCCTGATTCTTTGCCTGCCTGGCAATATTTTATTAGATGTTAGACATTGTCAATTTTACATTGTTCTGTGCTGAATTTTAAAATTCTCTCTTAAAGTTTTTTCAGCTTTGCTTTGGGATTCAGTTATTTGGAACCCATTTGATCGAGTCTTTTCTTTAAGGTTTTTTATGTGGGTCCAGACCAGCTTTTGTCTAGGACTGAAGTGGCTCACGAAAGTGTTCTCACAGGACTCTGCTCAGGGACTCACGTGCGGTTTCATCCTGACTGAACGCATATGAGCTGTTCTTAGCCCAGTGAAACTCTAGGGTTTATTCTGCCCACTTCTCTCTGGTGGTTCTTTCTTGGCCTTAATAGTTTCATCCCATGCACATGCTGATCAGTCCTAGGTGATATAAATTATTGTGCTTTAAATGAATTTATCATAATGTGTTAAAAATAACAGCACCTTACATCACAGGCTATATAATTTCAGGAGGACAACAAGCTTGAAACTGGTACAAAAATAAATAAGACCTCATTCCAGCCTTTGTGAAGCTCATAGTCTATTAGGGAAGAAAGACATGCAGACAAGTAATTTTAACACTTTGGAACAAATAGTCCAAGAACAGTTGATGAAGAAATTAAGAGAATGGGGTCAAGCTGCTTGAATTTCTTTCTCACATTAATTGTCACTCAAATACATATCCAGTACTTAAATTTTTTGTATATGAAGTAGGACTAGCAATATTTACAGTGAGTTTAAAACAACTCAGTAAATTATGGTGAGTTCCCATATAATTTCTATAATTATGAAAATTATAGTAACTGTGCTATGGTTAAGAAAAGATAAAATAATTTTTACAATTGCTCTCATGACTGCAGTCATTAGTTTAACAGATGAATGAGGTGCATTAAATGTCCCTCTAATAAAACAGGGGTCACTTTACCCTTTAGTTCAGTGCTTGGGGTTCATCTTATATTTATGACCTGTCTTCGCAATTATATTTAAAGGTCCTTAAGAGCAGGAACTATATCATGATTTCCTTGTTCTGATTTGTATCAAACTATATTGTGGATGGTGAAGGCATGATTGTAGCTCAGGATTTCTCAGTTAATTGCTATGAGGGTAAAGTTCTAAGATCAAGCTAGTGATATTTAAAGTTGTGTTAAAAAAAAAAACTTTGTTCTTAAGCCTACCTAAATCTGAAAGAAGAAAGAGAAAGTGAGACAGAAACACAGGGGGATGATTAATTTATATAATGTTCCTGGAACAAAATGAATATAGTATGGTCTGTCCTCCCCCACCCACTCCACCACCACATACACCTTTTGAAAATGTCGAATGATGTCCCTGACCATCTGTGTGTTGGGTCACATATCTGCTTTGCACATGTGGGGAGGGCAGTGCAAGTTTTATGATTCTACTAATTTTTCAAAACTGTTAACGGTGATATACATGAAGTTTATCCCAATTACCAAACGGGTTAAAAATCTCAGACATGTGTTACTGGATCCATTTTCATAAATGGGGAAGTCAGGGCAAAATAGATGTAAAAAGATCAAGTACAAAAGTCAGCATCATGACACCCTTAGCCTGCCTCAGTTAAGGTCGTTCACCTACACCAGCCTAAGACTAAATCAACGCTGCTGTTCCAAGCTCTGATTCTTTTGTAATGGCTTAGATCCTTGCCAGAACGGAGGTTCCTGTATGGATGGGGTGAATACTTTCTCCTGCCTGTGCCTTCCGGGCTTCATCGGGGATAAGTGTCAGACAGACATGAACGAGTGTCTGAGTGAACCCTGTAAAAATGGAGGCACCTGCTCCGACTATGTCAACAGCTACACCTGCAAGTGCCCGGCGGGGTTCGATGGCGTCCACTGTGAGAACAACATCGACGAGTGCACTGAGAGGTGAGCAGTCCGTGCACGCGGGGCGTCCGCATCTAATGGGGAAAGGGTGGAAGGAAAGGAAGCTCAGTGCAATGGCTGCTAGGGTCTTGGGGCAGGGACAAGGCCTCCTCTTGGGTCCTACTCCATAGCTTTCTCTCATTGCCCAGTTCCGATTCCCAATAGAAGGTCAGAGGTTGAAAGCATAGTGGAATAAATCATCATTTATTTCTTGCTTAGGGAACGGAAAGAGCTAGAATGCTGTTCTGTTCTCCTCTTGGTCTCTTGTTCATTTCAGTTGAAAGTTGATCTAAAATTGTCTGGTTTTCTGCAGATTTGTTAGCAAATTTGTAATTTCTGGGAAATTTGTTTTATTCATCTTTATTATATTATCAGCATGTTTGTTCCATTTCTCTTTCATAAAGAAATCTAAAGTGAAGAGGTATTTATTTAGCAATTTGTAATGTAAATTGACTTAGTGATAAAAATATATGTAGAAAACCACAGGTTTGGGTAAAACCTGGGAAACTTCACTTTATTGAGGAATCTAGAGTAAGCTCAGCCTTTTGAATACTCCTAAGCCTGTGGTTGTGGAAAGGAAGCTGGCGCTCAGGGCTTCTGACTCCCAGTTTAGTCTGGGAGAAAATAAAATTTACTGGATATAGGAGTTTGGGAGGCGCAGGGGTATTTGCCTCTATAACATCTTCGATTCCAGAAACCTCGCTTTTAGAATGGCAGGTCAGAGGAAGCAGATGAGATGGCTGACGTTGCTCTCCCTGCTCCTTCCTCAGCTCCTGTTTCAATGGTGGCACGTGTGTTGATGCAGTTAATGCCTTCTCTTGCTTGTGCCCTGTGGGCTTCACGGGTCCCTTCTGCCTCCACGAGATCAATGAATGCGACTCCCACCCGTGCCTGAATGAGGGGACGTGCGTCGATGGCTTGGGCACCTACCGCTGCATCTGCCCCTTGGGCTACACTGGGAAAAACTGCCAGGTGATTCACTTTCTAACCCATTCGATCAGCTCCCTCCAACAGCCGACTAGTCCACCCAGGCCCTTTCTAGGCAGAAAAAGCTCCTGCGGGAAGAGAAAATGTGGATCTCAGGGGTATCTGATTTAAGTCTTGGATGCGGGTTTTGATTTTTAATTGGTATGCTTTTCTTTGATTACTTGTAGCGCAGTGTAACTTTTTTTTTTTTCCTTCATGTCTGGTATTTGGATTTTTGCCTCTGTTCAGACCCTGGTGAACCTGTGCAGTCGCTCTCCGTGTAAAAACAAAGGCACTTGTGTTCAGGACAAGGCGGAGTCCCGGTGCCTGTGTCCGTCTGGATGGGCCGGCGCTTACTGTGATGTGCCCAGCGTCTCCTGTGCTGTGGCAGCTGCTAACAAAGGTGAGCTCTGCCCCCGGGGTTCAAGTCCTTCACTGACGTGTTGACCGGCCAGTGGCATTTTGGGGGCAGGTAATAACCCGTGATTGTGGGATAGAGGACAGGAGGCATAGGAGTGAGTGGGCAGGGCTCTGGAAAAGGGCAGAGGACCAGGTTTAGAGATTCCAAAAGGAAAGGTATTTGAAATGAAACCAAGGCATATTCCGCTTTCTGGCTTGTGTATTTTAATGCAAATCTGGTGGTAAGGATTGTGAAGACCCGATTGGCTTGCCCACAAGTTAGCCTGAACCCGACGTGTGTCGCGTGCTCCTCTCTGACGCCTCTGCCTCTGTTTCGCAGGCGTGCTTGTGAAGCACTTGTGCCAGCACGCGGGCACCTGCATCAATGCTGGCAACACACACCACTGCCAGTGCCCGCTGGGCTACACGGGGAGCTACTGCGAGGAGCAGCTGGATGAGTGTGCGTCCAATCCCTGCCAGCATGGCGCCACCTGCACGGACTTCGTTGGAGGATACCGATGTGAGGTGAGGATGCAGTCAGAGAGCCCCTGGGAGATCGCGCCACTGTTAGGAGCACTAGCATGTTGCATTCAGCTGCGTGGGTCCCATGTGTACAGTTTATAGATTGTACCAATCACCGGTTTTTCTCAGCCTGGCTATGCAATACACTATAAAAGTAAGATGCTTTTATAGAGGTCTGGTCTTCAACACGCTTGCTTCAAGGAATCGGAACCAGCAACTTCTACCAGGGTCCATTACACAGGTCCACCCAGCACGGTCATCCTGGAGCCTCCTTGAATAGCAGCTGAGACAGGGGGAACCACTTTGAGGAGTGGCTTCCCTCTTTGGCCCATGTCACCTTTGTATACAGTCATTGGCCAATCAACTAATAATTCTCTCAAAAAAATGTCACTCAGCCTGTTCTACCCCAGCACCAAACTAAGTGTTACGTGTATATGTCTGAAGAAGTATGTGTCTTTAAGGGACATGCCTCTCGCTGTTTTCTTAATGTCTTGGCCGATAATGGTGAGCAAGATATTAACACAGCACCAGAGAGAGAATCTGACACCAATTCAGACCACTGAGCAACAGAAAAAGCTTAGCTTCCCTGCTGCTTCCTGGGTTGTGTATTGCTTCACAGCAGGCTGGGACCTTTCACTTAAAAGCCTGCCAGTGCCACACTCAATTTTTTACATGTCTGGTTGTTTTAAACATGGCCCAAATAAGCAGAATTTTAGCCATTTAGATCCTGTCTGCCTAGCATGTCCTGCAAAACTACACCCAGCACCTCCTAGCCAGAGCTAAGATAAACCCTGGGGGTGTAAAGACCCAGCTGACCTCGGAGCTCTCTGACCCAGGGACCCCTGCTGCTGCACTATAAGCTCCCTCTCCAATCTCCCTCTTCCCAGAGTTCATCCTCCCTCCCCCCTTCCCCTCTGAATGCTCTCATGCTACAAGGGACTTAACTTTCCCTACACACAAGACTATCAAAGCATTGCTCAAAGAGAGCCACTTTATGGTCACATCTTTTTCCTTGTCCAACCCTGAATTTTTTCCAACCCCTACATCAACCACAGCCAGCCAGTACCCACCACTTCTCCTGCGCCTACCCCTGTCTCAATCAGTTTCCCACATGTATGTGCAGTTTTCTGAGCCTGGAGGTCAATGCATGCCCATCTTTACCACCACCCACACATACTGTTTGACTGAGTCATCACATACGTAGGAACGTATATTTTAAAGATGGGGAAACCTGCACACAGGAGGAACAAAAGTTTTACATGGGAGTCATATTGGAAACAACCCTACAATATTTGGTCCTTGCCTTCCGTTTAAAGTGGCTTGTTCAGCTGGAAGAGGAACAGGTAAACGCCATTAAGCTGGAGGTTGACCCTGCACAGGGTGATTGGCCGAGAATGTGATGATCCAGAGAAAGACACAAGAGCTAAGTGGGGAGGGGGCAGGGTCATAGCGACATTCCAAATCTCACCAGCCCTCGTGGTCTGTTCCTAATAACGATCCCATATTTCTGCTTGCTCCTGGCAGTGCGTTCCAGGATATCAGGGTGTCAACTGTGAGTATGAAGTGGATGAGTGCCAGAACCAGCCATGTCAAAATGGAGGCACCTGCGTGGACCTGGTGAACCATTTCAAGTGCTCCTGCCCACCAGGCACTCGGGGTATGAAATCAGCCTTACTCATCTTCCATCCAAGGCATTCTCTAAGTTATAGTTCCACTCTTAGTGTTGAGGGGATTTTTAAAAAATTAAAGACAGCAAAACTAGCTTCATTACCGGCATTTAGTCCTGTATCCTGGAAATTCAAGCCATTTATTCTGTCTTCTCTTGCAAGCTCATTCATGTTCTCGGCTTTGTCTGGTATGTTCTAGAAGACACAGAGTGCAGAGCTCAGATGACATCGCAACAAAATTAGCCTGATCTGCTGGATTCCTTGCTGCTTCAAGTGAAAGCAACTAATAACCTTTGAATATTGCTCGTTAGAGGAGATGTAGCTATGGTGGTGTCTGTTCTGAGCAGCCTGTGCAGAAAGCATGAAAAGCCATCCATAACAGTGGAGAAATTCATTCTTCTCAGTATCAGAAATCTCAGAGCTTAGCACAGTAGTGATTTTTTGTTTTTGTTTTCACTCAAATGGACTCTAATGTGTTTTGGACTACCTTTCTCAGTGTTTTAGATGTGTGATCTAATACACTTGGTCTTCCATGGTCAACATGATTTACATTATGATGTGAGATTATAAGACACCAATAAAAGCACATTAATTAAAAAAAAAAACACTTGGCCTCCAAAGGAGGAGAGACTGACTTGTAGGGTCACACACTACCTTAGCCTGGAAGTGACACACATCACTGGCTTGCACAATGTACTGCCAAAAATTATTTGATAGTCTCCATCTGTCTTCATTGGAGGCTGGTAAGAAACTAAATATGAAGATATTTTGTTGTGATGATAGACAACTAGACACGTTATTTTACACCAGATAATTTTTTACTTAATTGGAGATATTTCCATATCAAAATATAGCACTTCCTTAAACTTTTTTTATAGCTACAGAATTCTCTTTATGGGCCCTCTATATTTGAATTAACTAGTGCCCGAGTGATAAACATTTGGGTAACTTGCATGCGTGTAAGTGTATTTGTAGAACACATTTTTAGAAATAGAACTGTTGGATTGGATAATATGTGCAGTTGGCATTTTAATTGATATTGCTGAATTGCAATGTATGAACATACCAGCTTCTTCCCAGTGTAGTTGAACATATTGTCATTTAACTTTTCTTTTCTTTTTATTTATCTGTTCTAATCTGTGCCCCCTTACCCCAATTATGTTGTTGATCTTAGTATTTTATAGAAACTAGCTATATCTGATATAAAATGCAAGTATTTCCCCAAGTATTTTTTTTATCTTTTGATTTTCTTTGTGGTAATTTCTTTTCATCTGAACTTTTATTTTTTTAATCAGGTTGAATTTATCAGTCTTTTTTATGGTCTCTGGATTTTGAGTTGTAGTTAGAAATACCTTCGATATTCTAAAGTTATAAAGGAATTCTCACATATTTTTCAAGAGTTAGAATACTGAAACACTTTTTCCATATAACTGCTGATTTGTCAATTTGTCCTAACACAATTTATTGAATATGGGATTTTTAATACAATGATTTGAAATGGCACTTTAATCAAATTCTAAATTTCCTTGTGTTTTGGGTATTTTTATGGACTTTTAAGTTTTATTCTGTTGCTTAACCAGTAACTTTGTTTTAATTATTAAGGATCTTCTTCATGTTTTCCTAGTTCTGGTTTATTTTTCCATATAGTTTTAGAATTGACTTGTCTATTTAAAAAATACCACTGGTATATTTTTATTGAGGTCACATTAAATTTACAAATTAGTATAAGCAAAAACGTCTTTATCCTAACTAAATCATGGTACATTTTCTATTTATTTATTCAAGTCTCCTTTTGTCTTTCTCAAAATAATTTTAAAGTTGTCTTTATCTCTGGCAGTATTTTTTTGTAAAATTTTTTCCTATTTTTTTATCTTTTCAATTGCTATTGAAAATGGTGCCTTATTTTTATAACGTTTCTTTCTTTTTCTTCGTTAAGTCTTGTTTCTATTAATGTATACTACAAATGCCAGTGGCAAGAATATAGAACTGTTTTCTTTTGTAATTTATTAAATTAATCACGATTTCTGCCATAGTGGTATCTTTTGTTTCTTTCTAAAAAATGTTTACAGATACAGATGGCTCATTTGCATCTACAGTACATTAGAGTTCTGTTTTAGCTAGAATATTTAGCTAGGATATTTTCCCTCTATATTTTTAAAAATAAAAAACATTAGTGAATTTATATTAGTTTAAAGAAAAAAAATCAGTGATTATGAAACTTTAAAATATTTATCACTCAAAATTTAGTTCTGATTCTTACCAATATTTTTACATAGCTTTAATCTATGTATTTACTAAGTTATGTTCTTTTTTGAACTGTTATTATATTTTGAATTGAAATTAATAAATTAATGGGAAATTGCTGCATCTCCCCTGAGCTTCAGGTCCCTTACCTTTGAGGTGGGACCAATCGCCCCTCCTCCACAGCGCCCCCTTTGGGTTGTGTGAGAGAGCACTTTCCTTTCCTCACCTTGCTGGCCTGGAAGATGGCAGCTGTCACCGAACAAGAGTGTGCTTTGCCCTGCCTGACCTAGCAATTGAGGAGTGTAGTCTGATAAATTGTGCAGGACCCAACAAGAGTGGCTGTCCCTTGCTGGAGAGCAGGGTTCAAGGGTTTGCCTAATTCGGCGTCTCTCCTCTCTCCTCCAGGCCTGCTGTGTGAAGAGAACATTGATGACTGTGCTGGAGGGCCCCACTGCCTCAATGGCGGCCAGTGTGTGGACAGGATCGGGGGCTACAGCTGTCGCTGCTTGCCTGGCTTTGCTGGGGAGCGGTGCGAGGGGGACATCAACGAGTGCCTCTCCAACCCCTGCAGCTCTGAGGGTAGTGTGGACTGCATCCAGCTTACCAATGACTACCTGTGTGTCTGCCGCAGCGCCTTCACTGGTGAGAGCCTCTCCAGCCCTGGCCTGCCCTGGGGGAGCTGTAGTGAGCAGATGGGACCCTATAGGACTCGTCCCAGACCCAAGGGAGCTGTAGTGAGCAGATGGGACCCTGTAGGACTCATCCCAGACCCAAGGAAAGCTTTTCCTGTATAGGGAAAACTAGGCAAGCTTAGTTTAGGGGCCCAGGTAGCTGGATGTAATACTCAATCTCTATCTTTTATTTTTTCCTGAGAGACTCTTTTGTTATATAGGAATTATATCATGCTATCATAGGAATGTAAAAAATAATATGTTGGGAATAGTTGAGCAAAATAGCATTTTTTTTAATTGTGGTAAAATACACAAAACATAAAAGCTACCATCTTCACCACGTTTAAGCATACAGTTCAACAGCATTAAGTACATTCACACTATAATGCTACTATCATTACCACATAGCCACAGAACTCTTTCATCTGAGTTAGTGCTTTGTTCTCAGGAACCTCACATCTAGCTCTGGTTACATCACCCTGCCTCCTTCGACATGTAATAACTTGAGTTACTGTCACCGTCATCTTTCTAAGTGGGACCCAGAGACGTTCAGGACCAGCGAGGATGCTTAGGGGAGCAGGTCTGAATTGGGGTGTGTTTAACCAAAAGTCGGTTGATCAGAGCATGAACCAGAAGCTGCAGTGGTCACAGGTGTGCCCTGCACAGCTAAGGCTTGGCCATACTCCTGGTCTTCTCTCAAGCTTCCGTTTTTATCACAGGTCATACAGCATAGTGACTTTTGGGGACTAAAATACTTGCTTGTATCTTGATGTGACAGGCTCATTAGATATGGAGATTTGAATTCTTTCTTGCATTTTCTGGAGTCTACAGTTGTATATCTTACACTGAGCGTGTTAACATGCTCTTTGAGAGTCAGAAAATAGGCTGCACTAGTCTACTCACTAATTTGACAAGCTGGATTCTGCTACATCCTGAGCCCATCTCTAGCCTGTCTTCTTCCCTCCGTTCCTCCCTCCTTCCTTCTTCTCCTTTTCCTTCCTTCCTTCCTTCCTTCCTTCCATCCATCCATCCATCCATCCATCCATTTTAAAGATATGCTACATACTTGGGAGGCGGACACTGGAGGGTCCGGGTTCGTGGCCAGCCTCAGCTACTTAGTGAGGCCCTCCACAACTTTGTGAGACCCGGTTTCAAAATAAAGTATAAAAAATAGGGCCGGGGGTGTAGCTCGGAGGTAGAACGCCCCTGGGTTCAATCCCCAGTACCATACACACACAAAAAAAGATAGGCTACCGTTAAGAATCTTGGGATTTTAGGAAGAATAGGAGGGCTTTTGCAGTATGGAAACTGCCTGGATACAATAATACCAAGAGAACTAATCCACTCTGAGCGCCACCTGTTGAGGCAGTGTGGGACACAGAAAGAGTATGAACAGTCAGTCTACAGCTTGGGAAGCCAGAGAAGCAAAGCAGTCTCCCATTTCCTTCTGTGCCTCTGAGGACTCCTGCATCTGGAAACCCTGACAAGCACTTACAAAGGAAGGGAGGAACAGGAGAAGGAAGGAATGCAGACGCCTTACATGGGTACCCCACTTCCAGGAAGTGGTGTTCATGTGTGCTCCACACTGGTGGATGAAAAGAGCCCCTTGTGAGATGCTGTCACTGAGGGAGATGAACAGTGAGGACCGCCGGTGCCCTGAGCACTGCGTCCCCTGACAGCCTCTCTGAAAAGCCAAACATCTGTAACTCTTGTTTCTTAATGCTGAATGGCCAAAAGTGTTACTATTGAATTTTTTAAAGTGTAAGTGACCGCAGGCCAGAGGGGGCCCATCTGCTATTTGGCAAGAGGGCCCAGCTAAGCCCTGCATCTCCCCATGACTCCAGTTGCCGAGTGTGCTCTGTCATGGAGTAGTGGTCCCCACATGTTCTCTGACCTAGAACTGCTCCTAGAGGAAATTAACTCTGGAAAAATGAAGCTGGTTTTTAAAGCAGTACCAATCAGGTTACAGAAAGGCTAAATAGTTAAAGAGCTACCGATAGCGTAGCTGAAAATGTCTCCACTGCCAATCCCCAGGTTCATATATTGGCCTATCGTGGTCTCTCCTGTGAAGGAGAAGATGTTAACAAAATGTGGTGAACAGTTAGCCATTTCTTCAACTTTTGAAAGCTAAAATGCCTTCAAGACCTGAGGTGTAATTCTCCTTTTTGTATGTGTGTGTGTGTGTGTGTGACACTAGTCATTTTTGTGAGTTGTTTTGGCTTGTGTGCTACTCGTGCTTGTGTGTAGGCAAGACAGACCAGGGCGCAGGTCCCAGCCAGCGTGGAAGTCACCCAGGAGTCTTCCCCTCTTCATATTCCCATAGGCCTAGAACGGAACACTCACTCCCTGGCCCCATTGATGGCGGGTTCCCGTCCCCGCGGGCTTCTGTTCAGTGACTTGAAGTTACTCTTTCTGCCTTTTAAAACCTATTTGTTTTCTTCTTCGAGGCCGTCACTGTGAAACCTTCGTGGATGTGTGTCCCCAGACACCTTGCCTCAACGGAGGGACTTGTGCTGTGGCCAGTAACGTTCCCGATGGCTTCATTTGTCGCTGTCCCCCGGTACGTGACCTGCTGCTGACTTAGTGGACATGCTGTCTTCCAGATGACCTGTGACAAAACTGAGATGAAACCTGGGTATTTCGAGTCCCCTAAGGGGGAGGTTTCTCCATTTTAGTTCTTTCAGAAGAAAGTACTTGCGTTTTTCTGTCTAAAGCTGTTCAGGCATTTCCAGAAACTGTGAGCTTGCCAGTCTGTGACTGTCAACCTTCAGAGCACCAAGGAAAAGTCACAAGAAGTGGGGTGGAGGGTCCCCTTGAAACAGGGCCAGTGTCTCTGCCGTCATGGTCCCACACGGTAGTGTAGTCTCGCCGCCCATGTTGAGTGAAATACCACTGTGCTTACGTGCTTTATAGCCAGGACCGTTTGGGAGCAAGTTGCTTTTAAGCTAGGAAAAAGCTTAATTTTGACCATTTGCTGTGCAAACTCTTTTGCCACTGTCAAAAGCTGAAAGTTCCCTAATACAGAGGCCACCATGCGTGGGGGGCTACCACAAGAAACCTGGCCAGTTACCTCACTTGGGCTGAGCAGGAAGTACAAGAATGAAGTGAGAGGTGGAGGTCTCCCAGAGATTAAAAACAAAAAAAATCTTCCAGTAGGACTTCTTCCCCCCTGAGGTCCTTACAGGAGCGAGTTGATGGTAACTAGAGAAGGCACCTGTAGATATGAGGGCGCCTGAGTCTTCGCCGCCGTGGCCTGTGCACTTGATTCCTGCAAGTGAGCTCTTCAAGTGTGAGGGCCCCACACTCATGTTTAGGGCCTTCAGCCCTCACCCACTGGCTGACTTGAAGAGGTCGTTTTCTAGAACAGGTCCAGGAGGCTCTCTGGAGGGATCTTAACCAAGCGTCCAGTCTGTGTCTCCCTGGAGGTGTGCAGGGGAGGGGGAGGGGAGGGAGAATGGCAAGCCCTCGCGTCCTCTTGCCAGCCTCATTTCTTCCCCACTCTCCACAGGGCTTCTCCGGGGCAAGATGCCAGAGCAGCTGTGGACAGGTGAAGTGCAGGAGAGGGGAGCAGTGCGTGCACACCGCCTCGGGACCCCGCTGCTTCTGCCCCAACCCCCAGGACTGCGCGTCGGGCTGTGCCAGTAGCCCCTGCCAGCATGGGGGCACCTGCCTCCCGCAGCGCCAGCCCCCTTACTACTCTTGTCGCTGCTCGCCTCCATTCTGGGGCAGCCACTGTGAGCTCTACATGGCCCCCACCAGCACCCCCCCTGCCACCTGTCAGAGTCAGTACTGCGCTGACAAAGCTCGGGACGGTGTGTGCGACGAGGCCTGCAACAGCCACGCCTGCCAGTGGGACGGTGGCGACTGCTCCCTCACCATGGAGAACCCCTGGGCCAACTGCTCCTCCCCGCTCCCCTGCTGGGACTACATCAACAACCAGTGCGATGAGCTGTGCAACACAGCCGAGTGCCTGTTTGACAACTTCGAGTGCCAGGGGAACAGCAAGACCTGCAAGTAAGGGCTCCGGGTTCTTCAGAAGACGGGGGGACTGTCACTAACACACCTCGGCTTCCTGTTCTTGCTCCTAACCACTGCAGGGCTTCCGCCCAAGCGGCCTCTGCCTTCCGATGGTGCCAGCCTGTCCATCGCTCACTGGCCTGTGCTCTCCTTGCTGCCAGAGGGCCGGGATGCCCGCTGCATAACCACCCCTCTCTGCCTGTCTCTGCCTTCTCACATGCTGCTCTTGTGACCTCCCAGGGGAAATAACTTTTGGAAGTGGTGTTACCCACTCCCAGGCAGCCTGTCACGTGACCTGCCTGCACGGTGGATGGAAAGGTCTGTACCTCTCTCTCTTTCCCATCTAGATTTATCTGGAAGAATGAGCTAGAATAAGCCTCTTAACCCTCCTGGTCTTCATTGTTGCAGTTATAGGATGCTTTCTGTTCTGCGTAATACCTTTCCTATTAACCATTCCATCTAATTCAACCCTGGTTAATTATCAACAACCTCGTGAGGCATAGGCTTGTTAACAGTTTTTCATAGATGAGGAAACTGAGGCCCGGAATGTTAGAGAACTTGCCCACAGCACACATAGCTATTGATGACTCCCGATTGTTGAACTGAGCTACACAGCAAGTTGTACCAGATGGTACAAACATCAAGGATTGGGGGTGTGGCAGGAGGAGAGTGTGGGTGAGCAGCTTGTGCATCGTTTCGGGTTAGGGGCTCTCTCTCCCTTTCCCAAAAGAAAGAGGCTGCTGTACAATCTAGATCTGGCATCCTGTGTGGAACGTGCCCCTTGCCTTCTGTAATTGGGATTCACTCCTGAAAGGGGAAGGAAAGGGCCGTATCCACACAGTTTCCTGTATAGGAGCTCTGGAGACACCTTGGGCACCTTTTACTTCCTGGAGTTCGTTGTTACCTTACTGGGAGCTGTAGAAGCAGAGGAAGCATCAGCCAGGTCGACTTTGGTTTCAGACATGCAGCTCTGTTTAAAAATCTGAGTGGACAAGATGGTGAAGCCCGGGCAGCAGAGTGAGCACAGTTTTGTTCCTCATTCGGGGAGCGCCGAATAACACTGAGGGGCACGGAGAGCGTGCACTCCAGGACACCAGGGACAGAAGAATCAAGGAAGGCTTCACAGGGTATTTGGGTTCTGATACTGGCCTCAAAAGATGGGTAGCAAAATCCACAGTAGTTCCAAATGGAAAAGCAGAGTAGAACCAGTCTAGTCTGAGCCCCTTTCCTTGTTCCTTCTCTCTGCTGCTTAGGTACGACAAATACTGTGCAGACCACTTCAAAGACAACCACTGCGACCAGGGGTGCAACAGCGAGGAGTGTGGCTGGGACGGGCTGGACTGCGCTGCCGACCGGCCCGAGAACCTGGCAGAGGGGACCCTGGTCATCGTGGTACTGCTGCCCCCTGAACAGCTGCTGCAGGATGCTCGCAGCTTCTTGAGGGCCCTGAGCACCCTGCTGCACACCAATCTGCGCATAAAACGGGACTCGCAGGGGGGCCTCATGGTGTACCCCTACTACGGGGAGAAGTCAGCCACCATGAAGAAGCAGAGAAGGACACGCAGGTCTCTTCCTGACGATCAGGAACAGGAGGTGGCGGGGTAGGTTTCTGGTTTTCTGAACTTCATGAAGATTAACTTGATAAAGCTGAGCACTTTGATAATATAGCAGAAGTGATAACTCAGCCTATAAAAATGCAAAGCTTAGACAAATAGAACAGCCCACCACTTAAGACTAGCCCATTATCCCAGTCCTCATGTTTAAGGATAAAGATTGGCCCTGTTCTTGGCAAATCAAGATCTGAAAGGGGGGCTGGAGCCAGCAGGAGGCAGGATGTTGGGGAGGCCTTCTCGAATGCTGGAGGCCCTGACTTTTGCCAGAGTTGCCTCGGAACCCTTTATTAGCAACTCCTCTCCTGTACGAGTCGTTGCCTTATTTTCAAGACCCTTCACTTATAACATGTCTCTTTGACAATAATCTTCAGTTCTGTTGTTCACACCCCACTATTTATTGGTCTATCTCACAGTCTTCCACCCTCCCTCTAGCTGGGAACATAGAAACACAGGGGAAATCGGGCCCCGAATGTGCAGGGCATATTTCTAGTGCAGCACTGAGTCCCACTGCATAGGTAGGAGGGGATGGAAGGAGAGGACCGTGGGGACCACCTCCCCAGTTCCCTCACTTTGCTGTGCGTTGCGTTAGTCTGAAGGTTTAGCTCAGCCAGACTTGGAAGGTGACACCTCTCCAGGGTGGGAATGAGTGTCTGAAGGGACGATGGTGGTGTCCCAGAGGTGGACAGCCTGACACCCAGAGAAGGAAAGGAAGTCCATGTTGCCCTTTGTGATGCAGCCCGTGGGACCTGCACCCTTCTGTTCACCCACCATCCCTGCCTCCTTTTTCCTTGGCATCCACAGCTCTAAGGTGTTTCTGGAGATTGACAACCGCCAGTGTGTTCAAGACTCGGACCAGTGCTTCAAGAACACGGATGCCGCAGCAGCCCTGCTGGCCTCTCAGGCCATCCAGGGCACCCTATCGTACCCTCTGGTGTCTGTCGTCAGTGAGTGGCATTGGTGTTAAGGGGAAAGGGTTGGGGAAAGAGCCCTGGGGGGTACACTTTTCAATGTGCAACCCACCCTTTCTCAGGGGTAGTGAGATCCAATGGCCCTCAATGAATTTAATGCTAATGTCAAGAGGCTGATATTTAAGGATAAAGATTGGCCTTGATCTTGACAAATCAACATCTGAAAGGGGGGCTGGAGCCAGCGGGAGGCAGGATGTTGGGGAGGCCTTCTCGAATGCTGGAGGCCCTGATCTTTGCCAGAGTTGCCTCGGAACCCTTTATTAGTGACTCCTCTCCTCTTATGTCAAGAGGTTGACATAGCCCTTCCCTGTCTCTCTGGCCTATCAGGTGAATCCGTGCCTCCAACACCCACTCAGCTCCTCTACCTCCTTGCTGTTGCTGTTGTCATTATCCTATTTATTATCCTGCTGGGGGTAATCATGGCGAAACGGAAGCGTAAGCACGGCTCACTCTGGCTGCCTGAAGGCTTCACCCTCCGCCGAGACTCCAGCAATCACAAGCGTCGTGAGCCCGTGGGACAGGACGCCGTGGGGTTGAAGTAAGAGGGTTTACCCCCAAGCCGCTCTCCACAGTGATGAGCAGGAATGAGTAGAACATATTGTATTGGGTCATGATTTTAAGTTCTCAGCGCTGGCTGTGAATCGCGTTACCCGGGTCCCACAGGACACGAAGCCACAGTGAGGGTCAGCATCTGTGGTATGGTCCATGTGATAGCAGTCTGTGACAGCGGCGCTCAGTCACCATGTTGGGCACACTTTTGTTGTAAGCTCTTTCTCACTGGGAAAGGAAATAAGTGCTCAGAAGTGTCACATAGAATATTGCCACATGAGCCGGGCGTGGTGGCGCACGCTTGTAATCCCAGTACTTTGGGAGGCAGAGACCGGAGGATCCGGGTTCGCGGCCAGCCTCAGCTCTCTCGCTCTCTCTCTCCCTGTCTCTCCCTGTCTCTCTCTCTCTCTCTCTCTCTCTCTCTCTCCCTCCTTAGTGAGGCCCTCCGCAACTTCGTGAGACCCGGTTTCAAAATAAAGTATAAAAAATAGGGCGGGGGGCGTAGCGCGGAGGTAGAACGCCCCTGCGTTCAATCCCCGGTACCGCAAAAAAAAAAAAAAAAAAAAAAGAATATTGCCACATAGAATATCAGAACTGGATTCAGGTCTCTAAGCCATGCTGTTCCGGTCAGCATTCCTACAGCTATAATATAAAGACTTGATCACGTAACGTAGGGGAAAGATTTATTTTCTCATGGTTTGGGGTTCGGTCCACGTGAGGCCAGGGACTGCGGATCTCAGGGCATGGTGGCAGGAGGCAGAGAAAGGGGGAGTACATAATCTGTGCCCCTCACATCATGGAGGCCATTAGCAAGAGAGAGAAAGCAGGGAGGAGGAACCGTATATAATCCCCAAGGCCGTACCCCCAGGTACCCACCTCCTCCAGTCACATCCTACCGGTCGACCAGCTACCACCCAGATAAATCCATTACAATAGATTTATCCACTGCTGGGATTACAACCCTCATGACTCCACTATATCAGCCCTGAATATTAATAAATGAGCTCTTTAGGGGACATTTTATATCTAACTATAACAGCCCCCAAAAGTCAAAGTGTGCCTTAGGAATGTATCCTGTTGGAACAAGTATTGAAAACCGTTGTATCTGTTTGTGCTGTAACCTTTGCTCTTGTTTTTCCCCTTTATATCAGAAATCTCTCCGTGCAAGTCTCAGAGGCCAACCTCATTGGTTCTGGAACAAGTGAACACTGGGTGGATGACGAAGGACCCCAGGCAAAGAAAGCCAAGGTGAGCTGGCTCGGTAAAACCCCCGTCAGCATCATCCGGTCTTACTTCTTTTATTTTGTGTGGTACTGGGGATCGAACCCAGGGACATTCTACCTCTGCGCTACACCCCCAGCCCTATTTCATTTTTTTTTATTTTGAAACAGGGTCTTGCTAAGTTGCTAGAACTGACCTCAAACCTGTGATCCTCCTCTCAGTCTTCCAAGTACTAGGATCATAGGCATTCATCACTGCACCCAGCTCTCTGGTCTTATTTCACATTTCTGTTCTTGGTTCCAGAGTATCCTGAGTGGGAGGAAAGGTGGTCATTTTTATGTTGCCCAGGCAATGGCTGTCCCATGTTCTCACGAACAGCAGGAAACTTGGCCATCAATGACCCTGGGTTACCTATGTATGTTTTTCAAGAAGATCTCTTGAAAATAATATGACAAATGTGCCTCCTTCCTCCTGTGTCTGCTGTTAGCTGAGTCAGAGCTGATGTGTGTAATCATAGTTTCCTTCATGGCTAGATCTCCTTGGGCACTTCTTCTGTAAGAAAAGATGGAATTAGCCAGGTGTGGTGATGCACACCTGTAATCCCAGTGCTTGGGAGGCTAAAACAGGAGGATTTCAGGTTCAAGGCCAGCCTCTGCAACTTAGACCCTCAGCAACTAATCAAGATCCTGTTTCAAAATAAAAAATAAAAGCTCAAAGATAGAATGCCCCTGGGTTCAATAAGGAAGAAAGGAAGGAAGGAAGGAAGGAAGGAAGGAGGGAGGGAGGGAGGGAGGGAGGGAGGGAGGGAGGGAGGAAGAAAGAAAGAAAGAAAGAAAGAAAGAAAGAAAGAAAGAGGTAAGAAAATAAACAGTGAAGAAAACCAGTGGCTAGAGCAAGACGGCGGTGGGCTGAGGCTGCAATGAGGAAGGAGACTGGGTAGCTGTAGCTGTGCCTGGCCAGGAGCCAGCAGAGTGTGATGATACAGTCCCGGTCAGAACTGGATTCAGGTCCAAGCATCTGCTACTTGGTAGCTGGCAAGTGACCTAACTTCTTTGTATTGAATTATCCTTATCTGTAAGATGGGGATAATAACAGTGCTCCTGTGTGAGTGGTGAGGATTCAATGCAGCAGTTGGCGGAGGGCGCCCTCCCTATTTCCTGTCATCTTAAAAATTCACAAAGGCTAGCTGCTTTTAAGTGATCCTCGTTGTCATCATTTTCCTTCATCTTCTCCTGAGTGCTTGCTCTGTGTTAGATCATGGAAGCAGCCTTGAACAAGGCTCACCCTCTCACTGAGAACTTTCAGGCTGTTGGTAGAGATGGCCACCTAGTGCCACTGAAGCACTTATCACGTAGGTAGAGATAAGCAGCGTGTGCGTTATAGGGCCAATGAGAGGAATTGAAGTCTAATTTCTTTTTTTTTAACCATGCTTTTATTGGTGCATTGTAGTCTCACAACACAATGAATATCTATTTGATGTTAACATACAGGCACACAGCTCTTAGTGTCCCCCCCCCGCGTCCCCCCACCCATATGAAGTACCGAGAATGATGTTGGTATATTCTCACTTGTACACATAGTTTATGATAGTAATTCCATTGTTTCACTTCTTTCTTGCCCTTCCCCTTCCCTTGTACCACTTCCCTTGCCCCACTGAGGGTTCTCCATTATCAACCGGAGTCCCTTGTGTGTCCCCACCACTCACTAGGTTGCACATATTAATGAAAACATATGTCCCTTCTTTTTTGTGATTGGCTGATCTCACTTAACATAATGTTCTCCAGATCCTTCCATTTTCTTGCAAATTGAAGTCTAATTTCTATTTGAAGGGTAGGTAGGAGTTAGTCAAAGAATTGGGGGAAGCCATTGCAGTCAGAGGGAAGAAGCTGAGCAGAGGCCCAGAAGCAAAAATTTGGTGCTTTGGGGATATAGAAGTTGCATTAAGGCTGAAGCCTAGAGTTTGGGACAGGGAGGCAGGGAGGACTGGCCGGGCGATGCAGGAGAGGTACGCAGTGACCCATGATGAGAGCTGTGGGGAGGGAGAGCAAGCCGGTGGAGGTTAAAAGACGAGCCTGGCTCCTGGCCAGCAGCTCCTGTGGGGTCTGACTGAGAGGGAGCACTGCTTTCCCTCCAGGCTGAAGATGAGGCGCTGCTCTCAGAAGAAGACGACCCCATCGATCGGCGCCCATGGACGCAGCAGCACCTGGAGGCCGCAGACATCCGTCGGACGCCATCGCTGGCTCTCACTCCTCCTCAGGCGGAGCAGGAAGTGGATGTGCTAGACGTGAATGTCCGGGGCCCAGGTCAGCACCGGCGGGCCTTCCCCTCTTCTCCAAGCAGTGCCCGCCTGGTGCTGCATGATTGTCCCCACGCTTGCCTCACCTGGCCATGTGCCCCCTGCCAACTTCACAGACCCAAAATCAGCTGGGGGAAATGAATGTTTAAGGAATATAGGCATGCAGAAATTATAAACTCAGAAGAAAAGGGAAAATGTCACTTCACATATAGCATATTGAGCACAGACAGGCTGATTAAATGGGTTAGATTTTAGTAGGATAGGAAAACAGCATCCCAACGCAGGGAATAGAAAATTAGTTTAGTTCATACCCTATGTATACAGTTACGGTAATACTAGGTATTTTTAAATGTTGCCCAATTTAAAGTAGCAGAGTACTTATTTAACTTAGAGAAGAGCCCTGGCTCAGAAAAGACTCTTACTTCCCCATTACTCTTTATAGACATGACATTATCAAAGGAGAAGTAGGTGGCAGATGTGAAACTAATCACCAGTTGCTACAAGAAGCACAAGGAATTCACTTCCCCTGAACATGCCTTTACTCAGACAGAATTGTTCCAACAACTAGGTTAGCTTCCTTCTCCCCCCTAAATACTTCCTGGAATTTTCTCTCCTGCAGATGGGTGCACCCCATTGATGCTGGCTTCCCTCCGAGGAGGCAGCTCAGATGTGAGTGATGAAGATGAAGATGCAGAGGACTCTGCTGCCAACATCATCACAGACTTGGTCTACCAGGGCGCCAGCCTCCAGGCTCAGACGGACCGGACTGGGGAGATGGCCCTGCATCTCGCAGCCCGCTACTCGAGGGCCGATGCTGCCAAGCGCCTCCTGGATGCGGGTGCAGATGCCAATGCTCAGGACAACATGGGCCGCTGCCCTCTCCATGCCGCAGTGGCAGCCGATGCCCAAGGGGTCTTCCAGGTGAAGGACATGAGAGGAGTCGGTTTCAATGAATTTCTTATGACTCTATAATATTTCATCTTCATTAAGGCACCTAACATCTCATTGGTTTAACTTAATAATTCTTTGAGAAATTAGTCGTGCTTGCTAGATGAGAAGGAAAGAAAGGGGAGGTGACCACCTGACCTGCACTGTACAGCCAGATAGTGTTAGAACCAGAAGCAGGTAACCCGGTCTTCTGATTCTGAGCAGTATTCTGATGCGCAGACACCTCCCACGTGCACGGGTCAGAAGGAGCGACACCTGTTCCAAAGCCTTCGACGCGTATTAACTGCTCTGATACATGGGCTTTCAGGTGCACGTTGGCGTTTTTCTTGACCTGAGTTGACAGTATACATCTTCATACCCTTTTGTTTTAACCTTATGGAAACATTCCCAATCACCTCAAGCTGTACACTGAAATTCAAGTTGCAATATTCCCCCGCGTTCCTCTGCTTTCCTTTGAAAGGAGAATACATCACTTTACGTGGGCCATTATGTCTTACTCACCCATTTGTTGGTTCATTCATTCACTTTACAAATATATATTGATTCACCTGATAGAATCTTGGGCACAAAAAATAATAAGACCTTCCCTGCCCTTTAGGAACTTACAGGGTAGCCTCAGTTCTAATGTTTATTTCTTCTGTTAGTTTCATTATTGTCCTTCTTCCCAGTGATTCTCCTTTCTGTACTACTCTTCTAGATTCTGATTCGTAACCGGGTAACAGATCTAGATGCCAGAATGAACGATGGTACCACCCCCCTGATCCTGGCCGCCCGCCTGGCCGTGGAGGGAATGGTGGCAGAGCTGATCAACTGCCAGGCAGACGTGAACGCAGTGGACGACCATGGTAGGGGCCAGAGGCCCGGCTGGGCTTCTTACCTGCAGAGCATGCCTCCCGGAAGGGAATGGATACCTGATCCTTGAGTCTGTGGGAAAGTCACACGCTTGCACACTCGTTCCTGCGTTTACTCGATCTTCCTTCAGCATGTTGAGCTCAGAGACCAGAGCCAGCGGGAGTCCCTAGATTAGGATGAAAGGGGATGTTTTTGTGAGAGTTCTTGAAGCTCAGAGAAGGTCCCTGAAAGGTTGCCTGTGTGGATTCCCAGGCATACCACTCTTGCTGTGAGAATACATGGGAGTTGACTTCACTAGAAGGGTCACGGGATATCCTAGGTATGCATCCGGCATGTAATAAATAGGCTATCATCTTCTGTATGCAAAGGGTAGATTCTGTCATGTTGAGGACATGGATACCACCTTCAAGTCACCTTTTACCTAGACACCTCTGAGGGCCAGACACCCTGCATGGAAGTATTCCTGCAACAGAGGAAAAGGAAGGGGTTATGTTGTTTTCCCGTAGCCCCAGACAAGTGGCTTCCTGCTGACCTCTGGGGAGTTCCAGGTTTCCTTGTACAAGTCATGGTGCTTGCTTATACTAGGAGTAGGATGTGAACCACTCTCCATCTTCTTATAAAAATGTTTTTGCCTGCAGGAAAATCTGCTCTTCACTGGGCGGCTGCTGTCAATAATGTGGAGGCGACTCTGTTGCTGTTGAAAAATGGGGCCAACCGAGACATGCAGGACAACAAGGTATCGCCTGAGCGGGGCTGGCGGACGCTCGTGGGGTGGAAGCTTGCTCTCATGTCTCCTGTTTCTTTCGCTTTTCCCGTTCTTTTTTTCTGTCCTATTCCAGGATGTTTTCTTGATTGGTGTCTCCCTTTGGGTTGAGTCATGCTTCCCTCCCCTCGTTCACCTTCTCTCATTTACTCCCTCTTTTCCTTTATCTTAGTTCTTTTTGCACATGGTTAATCTCTTGTGCTTTCCCCTGTTTTTCTTAGTTCTGTAAAGTCTTTAGTGTCTACCTTTCTTACTTATTTTTTTTCCAGTACTGGGGATTGAACCCAGGGGCATTCTATCTCTGAGCTGCACCCCCAGCCCTATTTTTTATTCTTTATTTTGAAACCGGGTCTCACTAAGTTGCGGAGGCCTCACTAAGTAGCTGAGGCTGGCCGCGAACCCGGATCCTCTGGTCTCAGCCTCCCAAGAACTGGGATTACAAGCGTGCGCCACCACGCCCGGCCCTTTCTTATTTCTTAACTCCCTCTCCTCTTAGAATTATATGTTTGATAAACTCGCTTTTTAAGTGAGCCTCTGGCTCAGGGGCTTGTTTTATTTCACAAATTTCCAACGGAGGAGAAACTTGCCTCTAGGAAGAAACTTGGTTCTTGGGGAGAGGTGAAATAAACTTTTGATATATAAGTCACAAATCTGCATTCAGCACACAGGTACAACACACCTGTGGTATTCAAGTTTCATGGGGGAGGCACTTAGAAAAAATACCTCACGGGGTTGATTTTAAGAAAGGTTGAGAAGCACTGCTCTGTTCTCAAGAGTGTTATTAAATGTGTTTGGTGTGGGTCTTTTCTGTAGGAGGAGACGCCTCTGTTTCTTGCTGCCCGGGAGGGGAGCTACGAAGCAGCCAAGATCCTGTTAGACCATTTTGCCAATCGGGACATCACAGATCACATGGACCGGCTTCCCCGGGACGTGGCCCGGGACCGCATGCACCACGACATCGTGCGCCTCCTGGACGAGTACAACGTGACGCCCAGCCCCCCGGGCACCGTGCTGACCTCCGCCCTCTCGCCTGTCATCTGTGGGCCCAACAGATCTTTCCTCAGTCTGAAGCACACACCGATGGGCAAAAAGCCCAGACGGCCCAACACCAAGAGTACCATGCCCACCAGCCTCCCCAACCTCGCCAAGGAGGCCAAGGAGGCCAAGGGGAGCAGGAGGAAGAAGTCTCTGAGCGAGAAGGTCCAGCTGTCTGAGAGCTCGGTGACTTTGTCCCCTGTGGATTCTCTCGAGTCTCCTCATACCTACGTCTCTGATACCACATCCTCTCCTGTGATCACATCCCCAGGGATTCTGCAGGCCTCCCCCAACCCTATGCTGGCTGCTGCTGCGCCCCCTGCCCCAGTGCACGCACAGCACGCACTGTCTTTCTCTAGCCTTCATGAAATGCAGCCTCTGGCTCCGGGGGCTAGCACCGTGCTTCCCTCTGTGAGCCAGTTGCTGTCCCACCACCACATTGTCCCCCCTGGCGGTGGCAGCACGGGAAGCTTGGGTAGGCTACATCCAGTCACTGTCCCAGCGGATTGGATGAACCGCATGGAGGTGAATGAGACCCAGTACAATGAGATGTTTGGTATGGTCCTGGCTTCGGCCGAGGGCACCCACCCTGGCATAGCCCCCCAGAGCAGGCCGCCCGAAGGGAAGCATGTCACCACCCCGCGGGAGCCCTTGCCCCCCATCGTGACTTTCCAGCTCATCCCCAAAGGCAGCATTGCCCAGTCATCTGGGGCTCCCCAGCCCCAGTCCAGCTGCCCTCCAGCTGTTACAGGCCCTTTGCCCACAATGTACCAGATTCCAGAGATGGCCCGTCTACCCAGTGTGGCTTTCCCCACTGCCATGATGCCCCAGCAGGATGGGCAGGTAGCTCAGACCATCCTCCCAGCCTATCATCCTTTCCCAGCCTCTGTGGGCAAGTACCCCACGCCCCCTTCACAGCACAGCTATGCTTCCTCCAATGCCGCTGAGCGAACACCCAGCCACAGTGGCCACCTCCAGGGGGAGCATCCCTACCTGACACCCTCCCCAGAGTCTCCTGACCAGTGGTCGAGCTCGTCGCCCCACTCTGCTTCTGACTGGTCAGATGTGACCACCAGCCCTACCCCTGGGGGCGCTGGAGGAGGTCAGCGGGGACCTGGGACACACATGTCTGAGCCACCGCACAGCAACATGCAGGTTTACGCATGAAAGAGTCTGCCTCCAGCGTAGACAGTTCTGGAAAATGCTGCTGAGGAACAAATGAAGGTCATCCGGGAGAGAAATGAAGAAATCTCTGTAACCAGCTTTTGGAGGGAGGCGAGAGAAGACGCGCCGGTCCTTCCGGTGGCGCAATGGAAGCGATTCCTGGGCTTCACTTTGTGTCTTCAGAGAAGGACCTGGTTCCTTCTGATGTCTTGCCCATCATGCCAAGTGCATGGATGTGCAAGATGAACAGAAGCCTTGGGCCATGTTTACTCTCTTCTGACTGGAGAAGAGGCTTCCGCCTTTTGTAGCCCAGACATTCTCGCAGCTTGGACTGCATTTAAAGCCCCAGGGCCTTCTGCTCCATCCATGAGAAGATTCTACACTAGAGTCCGATTGGGAATGGTGCCCTGGAATTCTGCCTGAGCTGACCTATCTCATCTTCTCAGCCTTGGAAATTCTTTTGACTTCATTTGGTGCTTTTCTTTTCTGCACCTCTCCGTGGTTGTAGCCCTGCCAGCATATGATAGGGCAAGACTTTTGTGCTTTTAATCATTCCTGCCCTGGAAAGCAACTTCAGCCTGCCTCTCCCTCCCGTTTTGCCAGCGTCCCCAGGAGTCTCACAGGGTTTACTTTGGTTATGGTTCTCAGTATAAACCTTTTAAGTATGTTTCTGTAAAGAATGAACATGTAAAATTCTACATATATCATTCCTAGAGAGAGAAGGAGAGCAAAATATTTTTCTTCAAACTAATTTTTGGGGGGCTGGGGATCCCTTCAAGAGACTGCACCTTAATTCTTTCTTGCATGCAGAGCTTCATAGAAACCTCATTAGGACGAAGGATACCAGTCAGCTCCTTTTCTACTTCTTTTTCTACTTGTGGGCCTACTCGGTGTACAGTTTTCTCAGAAGTCTTGATACTATGACCTTACCCCATTTTTTTTTTTATCAGAAAAAGGTGGAATGACCAAGAGATTAGCAAACGCATAAGAGACGCAGTTTTCCACCCACAGGCCCTTCCACTTCCGGCCAAACATTCCCCCAACTGCCCGTGTGAAACACATTTGTCCTGGTCTTAGGACTCTGGGCTGCCTCCCTCTCCTGTCCGCAGGTCAGCTTAGTCTTAGCTGTGAGACTTCCTTCCATACATCTCCACAGAAGAACATGTCTCACACGACACACCCGTGCCATTCAGAGCCGAGCTTCCCTCAGCTGGAGGGCTCCAGCGACAGCGACAACAGCCTCGATTTCCTGATTGTCTTTCAGAGTGGAAGCCTGGTGACTCACTTCCCTCCACACTGTGTGATCTGAGCCTCTGGTGCACCCAGTAGGTTCTCACTGAAGACATGGATTTTCTATGTTCAAGTGCAGGAAATGGAAAGTTGAGCTGGTTTTCAAGGGTCCACATGGGACAGCAGTTACTAGTTTTTCCTCCGTTTCTTTTCCTCCAAAGCAGTTGTGACATTGCCGTTTTGGCAACTAACATAGAAACTTACCAGGGGCTTTCTCCTTTCCTAGTGTCACTTCTAGATGGTGATGGGATGTGTGCTTGCTGGTCACTGTCATCCTTACGTTCAGATGGCTATTGACCCTCACATGAATCTGGTCTCTGTGTTGTGGTCTTGGCCTCTTCCTCCACTCTCCATCAAGAACAGAAACATTTTAATCAACTGTGGAACAGGAGAGTCGTTTTCTCCCTGCGTCAATTAACAATTGGTCCTGTGGACACGCTGTCACGTCTCCCCAGTACTCTGATGCCCGTGGCACTTGGAAAATTAACTGTGCAGGGGCATTTCATAGATGTTAAGAGATGAGTTGCCCACTCGGCTTTGGTTCAGTGATGGCCCTCACTCCTGCAGTGGCTGGGGGCTAACCAGCTCTTCCCACTGTCCCCATTTCTCTGTCCGAGGCTCCCCGTGGAAGCCCTGTATGTCTGTTGGCATGTCAGTGTACAATTAGTTCTTTCCCATCCCATCAATGTTCACTGAACTAACACAAATGATTACTTCTGTCCTGATACCTGCAGATTAAGTTTGCTCATTCTGTTCCTTTCTCTCACATGATACATTCTGCCAGCCCCTTTCATGGTGGGTAAACATTTTCTCATTCCAAATAGTGACTCTCTGCTCTTGGGCCCATGTATTAGCCCCGTATGGGGAGAACCTATCTGCCTGAGCCACTGTGGACCAACCCCACATCTGCCCCTCTGCCGGGAAGTCCCAGCCTCGGATCCAGCCTCCGCATCTTCTGTAGCCTCCGCATCTTCTGTAGCCTCCTCCTTCCCCGAGCACAATGGAGGACTAACTTACACGTCCCTCTTCCTCGGGATACTTTAATCTGGGTCCGTTGGGTTTGCGGGGAGGAACGTGAAAGCTGCCACAACAGACAAGAGGCTCCAGTGAGGAGGACCACACTGCCTTTCAGACATTTTGCCAATCTCCGTTGAGTTGTGTAGTATCTAATAAAAGGGAAGGTCTGACGGATCATCGCTTTCTCATTTGGGTTCTGAATTGGAGACAAAGTTTTTATGGGACTTGTAGGCCATGCATAGATCTCCCATTTTTTGGTTTATTTTTATTTTTATAAATTCTTTCTTTGATGCCTGCCTGCCTTTGAGGATAGATTTTTGTTTGTTTTGTTTTAAGTATCATTTTCTGACTTACATGATGGTGGGGGAGGGAGAGATTTTGAGGAAAGAGAGACTAGGAGTTGAAGATTTGGTGAAAGCAATCAGCTATGATGCTCAAGTCTGCTATGTCATTATTAAATTTGCCAGTTCGTCATTCTTGCATAGAAAGGAACCAAAGCTGTAATGTTTTGTTGACATGTGGTTTGGGGATTAAGGCCTTAACCAGCACGTTGAATGTTTGATGACTGTCTGGGAGGACCCATATATATATATGTCCTGAGGCCCCCACCAATAACTGGTTTCATCTTCCTTGTGTGCATTTCTCTTAAAAGTGATATTATATCTGTTTGTATGTAAACCCCAATAACCAGTAAGATGACTGCATATTCCTGACTATACATAGTAAGGAAAGTGCACATTTGTTTTTACTTTTCAAAGTTTCATTCTAAAAGTAGTTAAGATGAAATTTATATGAAAGCATTTTTATCACAAAATAAAAAGGTTCCATGTCAAGCTCAGTGGTGTTGCATTTTCTTTTCTAATCCTCTGTGCCTGGCCTTAAAATGATTACCTCATAATTTGATGAAAGATGTTATAATTTAATGAGAAAAATAATTTTCATTCTGAGTCCTATGAAGCTTAGCCCTGGGCCGCTTTTTTTCTTCCTCTGGTCAGATCATAAACAAGTGCTTTTTTTTTTTTTTTTTTTGCGGTACCTGGGATTGAACCCAGGGGCGTTCTATCTCCATGCTACACCCCCGGCCCTATTTTTTATACTTTATTTTGAAACCGGGTCTCACGAAATTGTGAAGGGCCTCACTAAGTAGAGAGAGAAAGAGAGAGAGAGAGAGAGAGAGAGAGCTGAGGCTGGCCGCGAACCCAGATCCTCCGGTCTCCACCTCCCAAAGTACTGGGATTACAAGCATGCGCCACCATGTCCGGCACAAATGCTTTTGAGGGAAAAGTTTTCATCAAATCAGAAGCATCATAATACCGAGTCACTCTTCTGTGCGTTAGCCAGAGCTCATGACATCAAACAATGACATCAGACATCAGCTAGTGACATCAGCTCAGGACAAAGGGCCTTCCAGTGGAAATGGAGATGTTTGCTGAAGCAAGCATTGGGAATTGGGAGATAAGTAATACCATGAATGAAACAGTCACCTTAACCAGGGGTCTGAATTCCTCGAATTAAATTTTGTGTAAACATGTATATAGGATCATAAAGTAGTATTTTACATATGAATTTATTACCAAGTTCACATTCATACGTTTACTTGTGAAATCAATCAATGAGGCATTCGAACATTAAAATTTCGTGCTGGTCATATGTGGCATTAGCAGTGTCATATCAACCTTAGTATGTACTTTGTTTCAACATGCTACGATTTTGCGGACACTTGGCGATCACACATGCGTAATAATAAGTGGTAACTGTGTTCAAGTGACTTGAAATCTTGGGGTATGCTTCAGATAAGCAGATAAAAGGTCCAATGAACACAACTGTCTTAGCACAGCTGGTAGCACCTGCTGATTATTCCCACAGTGTTATAATTTTATATAATATACATTTGATTCTCCATGTGGGTTTTATCGTGATATAAAAGGAAAATACGTTTGAAAGACAGAATGACTGCCCTGCAGGCTGGCTTCCCAGAGCTAGACTTGCCTCCTGCAGGCTTTGGGGGAACTGAAACTTGCTCTGTGGAACCCACTTCAGTGATCTGGGCTGAAGGCCACTGGTCCGCTGAGCACATCCAGACCCCACAATTGTAAGCCTTGCAGCCTTACTCCTGACTGTGCAGTGAGCTGGAACAAGCTTTGGACACCAGCCCGTTGTCTTGCTGGGGCAGGGGGGCCGTCTCCTCAGTCAGCAGCTACACAGCCTTGCAGCCTGAGCGCCAGGGGCAGCCTCCTTTTTCAGAACCCCATGAACAGAACAGCCCTCCTTAATACCTGCACACTCTCCAGGCTGTGAGCCAGTTACTGCCTCTGCAGCTAAGTTTTAAAGCCATAGGGTGTATGTGGGGGTGGAGGGGTGTGAAGGGTTGTGAAAGAGTACAACTTCTCCTTCTTTTCCCTTAAAACATTTCAACAGCCTGTCTCAACCACAAAGCGTAGGCAACTCAAGGATAATTCGAAGAGGGCTTATTTACAAAAGGATTATTACAAAAGTGTGTGTGCACGCGGTATAGGGGAAGCACAGAACCCTCTGGCTAACAGAGCGAATACCATGCCCAGGTCCAAAGGGACAAAAGCTGGGAGAAGTTACCAAGACCTGGAAGGAGGTTTCCTCAAGGAGAGGTGTGACAGAGGTCACGGCACACAGTGAACCCCAGGCCTCTCGGGAGAAGGAAACCACGGAATGAACACCCCATCTCATTCCCAACTCACCTCCACCTTGGGAGAGGAATCCGTGGAAGCCTAGTTGCTGAGGCTGTCCTCCAACCTTCGATCCTCCTGCCTCAACCTCCCAAGTGACTGGGATTACAGGCGCGCTCCACCACGCCCAGCTCAAATCTAATTCCTTATAGAAGACTGCACTGATTGTCAACTTACTGCCTTTTAGCCCTAAAATCATCCCTTTTGCTTCCTCTGTGATAATGGACCTGAATCCTTTAAACATTTTTGCTTTTGTTTGCTGGCACTCCGTTAAGTAAGCATTGTCAGTAGAGGAAGCCAGAGAGCTTTTTCAGGAGTAAAACATTTTTCTGCCTGGTCCTAACTCTGCGGACAGTCTCCTCCTGCAGTGTTGTGAGTGGACCCCCACGTCCTGAGGTCCTGAAACCCAGGCAGCTTCTTCAGCAGCCAGTGCCTGCGGCATATGATAGCCGGTGGCTCCCCACACACGTGGTTTTATAGTGGGGTGTATCAGAGTGGCCAGAGGGACCCCTTCCTGCGAACAACTTTCCCCAGGGCCTCTGAGTGTCCTAGTGAATGGCTTTCTTCAGTAACTTAGAAGTTGGGTACCAGAGTGATACCTCAGTGGTTTCTCTGTCATTCGGTGAGCATGGACATACCTTCCACAGCTCTTAGCCCTAGGACAAAGAGAGCCCACCGTGAACACTCTATTTCAACCCTAGGATTAGAGGATATACCATGTAGCACATCTTCTGTATTATATATTGTATTCATTATCCCAATATTCTCTTTCTCTCTCTCTGTCTCTCTTTTTTGGTGTTGGGGATTGAACCCAGGGACATTCTACCTCTGAGCTACACCCCCAGCCCTTTTTATTTTTTGTTTTGAAATAGGATCTTGCTAGGTTGCTGAGAGTCTCGTTATGTTGCTAAGGCTGGCCTTTAACCTGCAATCCTCCTGTCTCAGCCTCCCAAGTACTGGGTTTACAGGAATGTGCCACCACACCCAGCTTACTATCTCAATATTGTTTAGAGTTCTCTTTACATCTTACTAGTCAAACTCTAGTTACATCAATCCCATTACAGGTAGTAACTTTTAGTATTATACTTATAGTATAGCAATTGCTGTATGGCTTCTCTCTCCTGATTGACTGAGACTGATAGATAATGAAGGTTACCTTTGTAGAAAAATAAACATTGCTGTGTGTCACACTTAGCTTTTTCCTAGTGTCAACATGTCAAAAGCATTTTAGGGCCTATATGATTCTCTTTTATCAATTTTTTTCCCTAAAAGGACTGAAATGAATCATGAAGGCCATCTTGAAACTTGAAGCTTTTTTTTTTTTTTTTTTGGTGGTACTGGGGATTGAACCCAGGGGTGTTCTACCTCTAAGCTACACCCCCAAGGACTCACACATACAAAACCCTATTTTATTTTTTTACTTTGAAACAGGTCTCACTAAGTTGCAAAGGGCCTCGCTAAGTTGCCGAGGCTGACTGTGAACCTGTGATCCTCCTGTCTCCGTCTCCCAAGTACTGAGATTATAGGCATGTGCCATTGCTCCTGGCCGAAGCTATTTAAAAAAAAATTTTTTTGGAGAAAAATGATAAGAATGGACAAAATTCATCAATGATATAATTTTTACAATGTAAAAAATATTAGCCACATTTATTCTAATATCATTATCCATTCAACAATGCCTTTATGACTTCAAGCTAATCTTTCAACATAAAGAATGGTTCTAAAGCATATTTAATTGTGTCTTCTAAGAATACATACAAGCTGGGCATGGCGGTGCATGCCTGTAATCCCAGTACTTGGGAGGCTGAGACAGGAGGATTGCAGGTTCAAAGCTAGCCTCAGCAACTTAGCGAGGCCCTCAGCAACTTAGTGAGACGCTGCTTCAAAATAAAAAGGGCTGGGGGTGTAGTTTGGAGGTAGAACAGTCCTGGGTTCAATCAGTACCCCCCATACACATAAATACAGACAATGATATTTACATTGTTAAAATATTTTTTTCTTTGTAAAATATAACATATACCGATATGGGCATAAAACTTTAAGGGACAATTTAATAAATATATACAACAGACTCTAATGGTCAAAAAATATATGACCAACACTCGGCACCTCAAAAGCTACATCAATCATGCCCCGCTTCCTGCTTCCTCCTCTCCGTTCTTCCCAGATTACAACCCGCCCTTCACCTCAGAAATGACAACTCCCAGGTGGGGCAGGTGGCTCAGCGGCAGAGCACTTGCTTCCCATGTGTGAGTCCCTGGGTTTGGTTTCCAGCACTTAAAAAAAAAGAAAGAAAGAAATTGGCTGGCACAGTGACACATGCATGTGATTCCAGCTACCTGGGAGGCTGAGGCAGGAGGATCAAAAGTCAAGGCCAGCCTGGGCGGTTTTCTGAGACCCTGTATCAAAATAAAGTAAAACGGGCTGGAGTGTGTAGTTTGGTTGGAGAACACTTGCCTAGCATGCGCAAGGCCCTGTGTTCCATCCCCAGTACCAAGGGGAAAACTAACAACTCCTCCTGTGAGTTTTGACTACGGTAATGACTTCGGTAATTTTAGCGACTATGCATGTAACCTGTCTTACTTCATGTGGAGTGCTATAGCAAAATACCTTAGACTAAGTCATTTATAAACAATAGAAATGGCTTGCTCATAGTTTAGAGGCTAGACGTTCTGATGCCAAGGTGCCAGCAGATTTGGTGTCTGGTGAGGACTCACTCTCTGCTTCAGAGATGGCACCTTCTTGCTGGCTCTTCACATGGTAAAAGGGGCAGATGACCTCCCTGAGGACTCTTTCATAAGCACTAATCCCCCTCGTGAGTGTGGAGCCCCGCTGACCTAATCATGTCCCCGAAGACCCACGTCTTAATATCACCATATTGGGAATTCAGGTTCAACATATGAATTTGGAGGGGGCACACGGACATTTATACCATAGCATTCTGCCGCTGGCCCTCCAAAATTCATGTTCTTCTCAAATGCACACCCCATCCCAATGGTCCCCAAAGGTTTAACTTGTTCTAGCATCAACTCAAAAGTCTAAAGTGAAGAGACTTGTCTAAATATCATCCGAACCAGATGTGGGTGCAACTCCAGATGCAAATTGCTCTCTCCTTGTGAGCCTGTGAATGAAATCATGGGGACAGGCACCGTAGATATGCCCATTCCAAAATGGAACCAGTTACTACTCCTTCCTTCTTCTCTCTCCAAGTAAGTCCAAAACCCCGCAGGGCAAATACCATTGAATCTTAAGGCTTGAGAATCATTTGCTTTGACTCAGTGTCCTCCTTCCAGAGACCCTGGGCCAGTCTCCAGGCGGTGGTGTTCTTACGGTGTTGCTGGGTGCAGCTCACACAGCGGCTCTTGCAGTGGCTTGGGGTCATGTACCTGTGGCGCTCCCAGGCCAGCGCTGCACACTGGTGGCTCTACAGTTCTGGGGTCTCATGAGTAGCCCTGATCCCACAGCTCCGCTAGACATTGCTGTGGTGCCCCCTCCCCTGTGACAGTTTTCTGCCTGGCTCCAAGGTTCTTTGGGATATCCTTTGAATTCTAGGTGGGTGTAGCCATTCCCCACGGCTCGTGCAACTCTACGCACCTGCAAAGGAGACACCATGTGGATACTGGAAACATATACCACCGTGTCCTTTGGATGGGCAGCCACTTGTGCCTGCACCACACTGGGCCCACACAATCCTCACTGGGGCAGCCAAGGAGTGCTGCGCCTGAATGCAAAGAGTAGACACTGGACATGGTGCTGGGCAGTCAGGGGAAGTTCCCACAGGTGCCCTGGGCCCCTGCTTTGAAACCTTAAGGCCCAGGCACTCTGCGTCTGTGATAGGACTGGCAATCCCAGTAATCTCCAAAATGCATTCAGTCTTTTTTTTGGGGGGGGGTACTGGGGAGTACTACCTCTGAGTTACGCTTTTTTTTTTTTTACTTTTATCCCCAGCCCCTTTTTTTTATTTTTTGTTTTTGAAACGGTCTTGCTAGGTTGTTGAGAGTCTCACTACATTGCTCAGGCTGTCCTCGAACTCTGCCCAGCCATTCTTTCATTCTTGAGGAATAGTATAAGCTGATCCATACAATCTCCTAATCAAAGGATAACTTGGCCACACCTTTGGTATTCCCCCCAAACACATGTTTTCTTTTTATTTTCAGTCTTTACAACATAACCAAGCTGAAAATTTTTCAAATCTTTAAGTTCTGCTTTCCTTTTGATTGTAAATTCCACCCTTAATTTGTTTCTCTCACATTTTTATTGTAAACAGTCAAGAGAAGCCCAGCCACACTCAAAACTTTGCTTAGAGATTCCTTCCACCAGGCATCCTCCTTCACTACTCAAAAGTTCTACCATCGGCTCGGTGTGTAGCACATGCCTGTAATCACAGTACTTGAGAGGCTGAGACACAAGGATCGCAGGTTTGCAGCCAGCCTCAGCAACTTAGCAAGACCCTCAGCAGCTTAGTGAGACCCTGTTTCAAAATAAAATAGGGCTGGGGGTATAGCTTGGAGGTAGAATGTCCCTGGGTCAATTTCCAGTAAACACACACACACACACACACACACACACACACACACACACACACACCACATATACACACAGTTCTACCATCACTATGACATAAACACAATTCAGCCAAGTTCTTTGCTACTTTATATTAAGGATTAGCTTTCCTCCCGTTTCTAATGACATGTTCCTCATCATCGACCTCGTCAGAATCGTCTACCATCCATATTTCTGCTCACATCCTGATCATGACCACTTAGATAATCTCTAAGAAGACTGAGGCTCTCTCTACGGCTTTCCTTGCCTGAGTCCTCACCTTAATGCTCTGTTCATAGCAATGTAGGCTTCATTGAAAAGATATGGACCTTGAAACTCTTCCAGACTCTACCCATTACTTAGTTTAACGTCTTCCACATTTTCAAGCATTTTATTTTATTATTTTATGGCACTAGGAATTGAACTCAGGGGCATTCTACCTCCAAGCTACACCCCCAGCCCTTTTTTTTATTTTTTATTTTGAAACAGGGTCTTGTTAAGTTGCTGAGGTTGGCCTGAAACCTGCAATCCTCCTGTCTCAGCCTCTCAAGTCCTGGGATTACAGGCATGTGCCACCATACCCGGCTTATAAGAATTCTTACTGTTCTACATCCTCACCAAAACCTCGGTCTCTAAAGTCAGAACCAACCTGATGGATATTGCATCATATAGCAGCTTTAATTCCCAGTACTCTTGAAGTAACATGATTGAGAACTTTTCTACTTGTTTATTGGGCATCTGAATTTCTTCTTTTGTGAAGTGTCTGTAGAGCTCATTTGCTTATTTTTCTATTAGGTTATCTGTCTTTTTTCTCATTGATTTATCAGAGTCATTTACAGTATCCTTTGTCAGCTATAGGACTATTTAATATCCTGATCCAATAATAAGACAGAATCACACCTTAGACAGAATTGTTACTCCACACCATTAAGCATATACTAAGCAAATATTTTTATAGTCACAGGATAAGAGAAGACAGAAGAATGACATGAAACTCAGAAGCCAGAATGGTATAAAATGTTCCGCATGGTGAAAAACATTATAAAAGTTAAGTGACAAAAAATAGATTGGAGGCCGGGCGTGGTGGCGCACGCTTGTAATCCCAGTACTTTGGGAGGCGGAGACTGGAGAATCCGGGTTCGCGGCCAGCCTCAGCGTTCTCTCTCTCTCTCTCTCTCTCTCTCTCTCCCTCTCTCTCTCTCTACTTAGTGAGGCCCTCTGCAACTTCATGAGACCCGGTTTCAAAAATAAAGTATAAAAAATAGGGCCGGGGGTGTAGCGCGGAGGTAGAATGCCCCGGGGTTCAATCCCCGGTACCGCAAAAAAAAAAAAAAATAGATTGGCACAATTGACTTGCAAAATATAAATAGCTCCAACCAATTAATTAAAGCTGAGAATGGGCAAAGAATATGAACAGCCAAGTTTAAAAATAAAAAAGTATATTGTTGTCAGCTACCGAGTATGCTCAACCTCACTAACCAAAGAACACAAATTAAAATTATGAGCTACTCTCTTTTTCTAATGCAAATCTAGGTTAACATTTGAATATTATACAGTGCTGGAAGTGTGATAGGATTATGAACTTTAGATACCAGTGCTTCTAAAATGGTAGCTACTATCTACATGCAGCTGTTTAAATTTAAATTTAATTAAATTTTTTGTTTGTTTGTTTTTGGTTCTGGGGATTAACATGTGAAATTCAGTTGCTCAGTTACATTAGCCAAATTTCAAGTGTTTTATAACCAGAGATGGCCAGTGGCTACAGGATTGGACTATATTAATATTTTTATCATCACAAAAATTGTGTTGGACAGTGCCTCTATTAGAAAGCTTGGAAATAAGGAAAATATTTTTAAAGGGTGATTTTATAGTATTAATCAATATGAACACTTACATTCTCTTCATTCTAACAATGTCAATTCTAGGAATCTAACACAGTGGAAATACTTTCAGGGGCAAAAATATGCATGTGTATTCATTCATAAATATATACATATAAATTATTATAAAGACATATTTACTAACACAATATAGAAAAACTTGTTAACAAGATAACTGTAATTTTTTTGTGGTACTGGGAATTGAACTCAGGGACATTCTACCTCCGAGCTACTCCCCCAGCCCTATTTTTTATTCTTTATTTAGAAACAGAGTCTCACTAAGTTGTGGAGGGCCTCACTCAGTAGCTGGGGCTGGCTGAGAACCCAGATCCTTCCGTCTCAGCCTCCCAAGTACTGGGATTACAAGCGTGAGCCACCACACCCGGCTCTAAATGTAAAATTTTAACAGCACAACCATATCAGCCGTACATAAGGGAAATGATTAAATAAATGATTAGTTGCATACACTAGAATACTACACATCTATCTATTACAGGCAATGACCTAAATCTAAAAAAATTTGTTTGTCACCAAAAAACAAGTGTCACAATAATATGAATTGTATATATTTTTGTGTATTTATTTAAGTCATTTTATTGAGATATGATTCACATGTAAAAAGCTGCCCATCTTTTTAAACTTACGAATTGCTTATTTCTGGAATTTTCCATTCAGTAGCTTCAGACTGTGGTTGACTATAGGTAATTGAAACTTCAGAAAGTAAAGCCATGAATATGGGGGGAGGCTAATCTATAGACAGTATTTCTTTTTAGATTTCCTTCTATTGGTGCATCATAATTATACATAATAGTGGGATTCATTGTGACATGTTCATATGTGCACATAATACAATTTAGTCAATTTCATACCCAGTCCATATTTAATAGATATCTTTCCATGAGTCCAGAGATAAGTATAAGCCTGTAAAATTGTCCCTATAACTGAGGCCATAAACATAACCAACCACCTCCCCAATTTTCTTCTGCCCCCTTTACTGTTACTGTTTTTGTGTGCGGGCATGTGTGTTAGTCAGTTTTCCGTCACTGTGACAAAGTACCTGAGATAATGAGCTTACAGGGAGGAGGGTTTGTTTTGTCTCATGGTTTCGGAGATTTCAATCCATGGTCACTTGGCCCCTTGCTGTTGTGCGGGTGGTGAGGCAGAACATCATCATGGCAGGAGTGCGTGGGGAAAGAAATTGCTCACCTCATGACCAGGAAGGAAAGAGAAAGAGGGGGTGGGGGCAGGATCCCAATGACCTCATTCAAGGGCAAACCCACAAAGACCTAAATTCCTCCAACCAGCCCCCACCTCTTAAAGGCTCCGCCACCTCTCAATAGCCCTACTGGTTGGGGACCAAGCCTTTTACACACGAGCCCTGGGGGATATTTCAGTATGGTAAGAACACAACACGAGATCAACCCTCTTAGTAAATTTTAGGTATACAATACAGTGTTGTTGACTGCAGGCTCTATGCTGTAGAATGGACCCCTAGAATTTATTTATCTTGCATAACTGAAACTTTGTACCCTTTGAAGATCATCTTTTCTGTTCCTCTGCCCCAGCACTTGTAAACCACCACCCAACTATCCACTTCCATTTTATTCCACATATATGTGATATCATACATAATTTGTGTTTCTGTTGGTGATATCATACAGCATTTGTGTTTCTGTGTTTGGATTATTTCACTTTACATAATGCTTTAAAATAGAGTTTTATTTCTGTGCTTATGAAGATATATCAAGAGATAGAGAACAAATCACACCTAACAGTTCCACAGGGGAGGGAGTGTGTTGAAGAGGTATACAGGGTTGGAAGAGACGCAGGCTTCCATTCCCTACTCTACCATCCAGATCCAGGGATATGTTTGTACCGTGCATGATATACATGCATAACTTGGATAAGTAAGGAGAAGTGTGTCGAACAGGCTATTTCCACAGAGCTCAGGGTCAAACAGTAGATGCTACAGGGTTGAGCATACAGGCTAGACGGTAGCTATAGCAACTGACAACTGTGTGTCTTCCCACAAGAAATTCTCAAGCAGCCTAAAGAAAATGGTATGGAGATGAGAGTGTTGATGAACTGGGATAGATCTAGGAGATGGATCCCAACTGCCCTCCTCACTGGAGGCTGCTGGCGCTGCCTGAGAAAAGCAAACAGAATCACAAACTGGGGAACTGCAGTTCTGGTTGCCAATCACCCTGGGACCTCACACACATTCCTCCCGGGTCTGCTCTCCTCTTACTCCCCCTCCCCCACCATCCGGACTCTCAGCCTCTGACTTCAGAGAACACTGACTCTTGGAACTGGCCTTCCCTTGTCTTTTTGTTGTTGTTGTTGCTTGTGGTACTGGGGATAGAACCCAGGGGCATTCTACCTCTGAGCCAATCCCCTGGCCCTACTCTATTTTTTATTTGGAAACAGGGTCTCACTAAGTTGCGGAGGGCCTCACTAGTTGCTGAGGCTGGCTTGGGATCCTCCTGTCTCAGCCTCCACCATGCCTGGCCTGGCCTTCCCTTATCACTCCATTCACCAGCTAATCTCTCTGCTGTCCACCAGCCTCCTGCCATGCTGCCCCGAGGGGGAACGCCCTGCAGCACCCCCGTTCTTTCCTGGATGCTGACAGGGCTCTCTGCAGGGGCTTCCCACCAGCACATAAAAATGGCCAGAGCCCTTTTCCTCTAGCAACCCCTCTTTCGGCCATAGAGTCCCCGCCAGCCACTTTCCCATCTCTTCTCTCCCCGCACATCCAGTTTCTTGAAGATGTGGGCTAGCTTTGTGATCTCCCTTTCTAGTTGCCACTTTACATCCCAATGTCCTGGTATCTGGCTTGCTCATCAGTGGTTCTTGAAACAGTTCACACTAAGGTCATCAGGACATCCTCTTGGATAAATTCAGTTCTTTTTTTTTTGAGGGGGGGGAAGTATGGGAAATTAAACCCAGGGGTTTCTTTATATCTGAGCTACACCCCCAGCCCTTTTTTTTATTTTATTTGAAACAGGGTCTCGCTAAGTTGCTGAGGTTCTCACTACATTGCTGAAGCTGGCCTCAAACCTGTGATGCTCTTGTCTCAGCCTTCCAAGTACTAGAATTACAGGTGTGCAGCACCCACGCCTGGCTAAATTCAGTGTTTCTTGAACTCTGCTCAGCATTTCACCATTGACCAGCACATTTCTCATGAAATGCTTCTGCAGTTACCTAGCATCCTGTGCGTCTTCTTATATCCATACCTATTCCTTCGCTGGCCATTGCAAACTTCTTCCTTCAGTCTTATCTGAATTCCTAGCATTAATCCCTAGGATTCCCGAGGGCTCCAATCTGGTCTCCTTCTTGGCCTATTCCACACAGTCCTGAGAGGCATGGCCACCAGCACTCACGGCTCCAATCAGCACCACTATGCCGATGACTTGGGTTCAGATCCCACCCAGACACCTCACCCTGATGGTGTCCACGTATAGGACCACAGTTTAGAAATTCTCTCTTCAAGTCGGGCGTGGTGGCACACGCTTGTAATTCCAGTACCTGGGAGGCTGAGACCGGAGGATCTGGGTTCGCGGCCAGCCTGAGCTAATTAGTGAGGCCCTCCACAACTTAGTGAGACCCTGTTTCAAAATAAAGAATAAAAACTAGGGCTGGGGGTGTAGCCCAGAGGTAGAATGCCCCTGGGTTCAATCCCTGGTCCCTCAAAAAAAAAAAAAGACAAGAAATTCTCTCTTCAATGCACATCCACTAGCACTAGTAACCCACACTTTCCAAGTGGAGTTTGGCACATTTCTTCCCCTTTCCTAAATCTACTTGTTCTGATGTTTTCATTCCCCCGAAAGATTGGAGTCATGATACACTTGCTGAAACCAGAAACATAAACATTTCCAAAAACTCTCACCTCTATCATGCAGGGAGACTCCTTTCAAGCATTAAGTCCACCAGAGTGTACATTGTTTCACAACTTTGGAAACTGTCATTTTGCCCCCGCCCCATACACACAGAGATAAGAGAGTTGACTGGTAGAGAACACGGGCTCGGGACAGAACTGCCTAGACTGGGCAGAGTTTATGAGGTCAGCTGCCATGGCCATTGGAGCCAAGGGACAGTTCTAGATCCCTCATGTGTCAAATATGGGTGATGATGGTAGTGCCTACAACATAGGGTCATTGTGAAGACCCAAAGGCACTGATTCATGCCGAGAGCTTACGACAGTGCCTGGGACACGGTAAGCCCTTCACCAACGTTTATTATCAGCCCCAGGGGCTTGATTTCTGCAGACAGACATCATTGCTTATCTGGACTGTTACTAGAGCTTCTTAACCAGTCTCTCTGATTCAAGCCCGGTTCTTTATGTCCTCTTTCCCTGTAATGCAGCCAGATTGGATTTCCTAAGGAAGACTGAAAACGTTCCTCTTCCATCAGAATCCCTCTAGCCATCCCGTAACCCTGTGATTAGCCCTTTCAGTGGTTAATGAGTCCCTCAGTCCTCTGAGCTGGGGACTTCTTGCCCGTGTAGCCTCCTCCCTCACCCATCACCTATGCTACAAACATAACCATTTGCCTTTCTCAGAAAACTCCTGGACCTTGATTTTTTTTTTTTTCAGCACTGGAGATTGAACCCAGGGGTTTTCTACCTCCCAGCTACACCACAGTCCTCTTTATTTTTATTTTTAAAAATTTGAAATAGGGTCTCACTAAGTTGCTGAGGTTGGCCTCAAACCTGCAATCATCCTGACTCAGCCTTCCAAGTACTGGGGATTACAGGTGTGCACCACTGAAGCCAGCTAGGACTTTGCACTTCTTTTTTTTTGGAGTACCAGGGATTGAACCCAGAAGCGTTCTACCTCCGAGCTACACCCCTGGCCCTATTTTTTATACTTTATTTGAAACTGGGTCTCACGAAGTTGCCGAGGGCCTCACTAAGTAGCTGAGGTTGGCCGCGAACCTGGATCCTCCGGTCTCACCCTCTCTAGTACTGGAATTACAAGCGTGCGCCACCACGCCCGGCTCTGATTTGCACTTCTAACAAGTACTTTTCCTAGATTCTTACTAATCCATGGGAACACACAAAAAATTAAATGTTGCAGCAGGGCATGGTGGCACACTTCTGTAATCCCAGTACTTGAGAGGCTGAGAAAGGACGATCCCAGGTTCAAGGCCAGCCTCAGCAATTTAACGAGATTGTCAGCAACCTAGCGAGACCCTATTTCAATATAAAAAGGGCTGGGGATGGAGATGTGGGGTAGAATGCTCCTGGGTTCAATCCCCAGTACCAAAAAAAAAAAAAAAAAAAAAAATTCAGGTGCTGCCCCTTGCCATCCCAAGGACATACAGCAGAAAGAGCCGCCAGCGAAAGGAGCTCCGCAATGTCCCCTGGGCTGGGCGCACAGCGGGGCCCTGCACCCTCCCTGAGGCCAGCAGCTGAGGCCAGCGGGGCCACGGGGTCGCGGTGGGGATGCGAGCCTGCCCCGCGCTGCTCCGCCCGTCCCCTTCTTCAGGGCTCTGGGGCTCCTTCCTTTTGCTGCGAGGGACCCCAGCTGAAAATGGGGTGCGGCCAGACAGTGGGGCGAGCCCAGCGGCTTTTAAAACAGCCCCTTCTGCCTGCGCCCGGGGCGCCGTCACGCCGATTCAGTGGATAGCTGAGGATGCCGCGCCTTCACCAAGTCCTCCTCCGTGCTCCCAGCTGTCCTCCCTCTCCGAGCCCTGCCCCTCCCCGCCCACGGGACAGGAGCCCCTCTCTTCTCTTCCATCCTCGCGCGCCTTCCCCTCCGTTCTCCCGCGCGCCCAACGCACCGCGCACAAAACGACCCGGGTGCGTTGGCCG
>PVJS01005316.1:0-64615 GCA_004027185.1 Glis glis | reverse complement strand
AGAGAGAGAGAGAGAGAGAGAGAGTGCTGAGGCTGGCCGCGAACCCGGATCCTCCGGTCTCCGCCTCCCAAAGTACTGGGATTACAAGCGTGCGCCACCACGCCCGGCCCTATTGTAACTTTTATCCCCAAATAGATGAGTGTAAGGTCACAGGTGGAGAGACCTGTTGGTAGGTCATTGCAGTAATTCTGGGAGTAGGAAATGATGGTAACTTGCTCCAGAATGTTTGTAGTGAGGGAGGAAACAAGTGGCTGGATTCTGCAGATACTCTGCAGGAAAAGGAAAGATTTTCTGAAAAATTGGACAAAATGTAGGAGGGGAAGAGAGGGGTCATGGACCACATCAAAAGGCCACATGAACTAAGGCAGGAGAATAAAGTGGAGATGCTTGCTGAGAACGGGAGCAGGTCAGGAGCAGTTTGGGATGTGTGATGTTGCAGGTGTCAAGAGGAGACCTTTTGTGTAAATTGGAATTCAGGGGAAATCATCCAGGATAGAGATGCGCATTTGGGACTGATGGGCACAACTGATATGTTTAAATCACAAGATCAGATGAGCCTGCTCAGGAGAGATAATGTGGACCCCAGGGCAAGAGTCCCGAGGACTGAGTCCTGGAACCCACCAACTCTAGAAGAAGTGGAATAAGGGAGGCCAGCAAAAAGGACTGAGGCAGATTACATGCTCAAGAATATGCAAATTAAGTTGGGCATGGTGTTGCACGCCTGTAATCCCAGTACTTGAGAGGCTGAGACAGGAGGATCACAGGTTCGAGGCCAGCCTCAGCAACTTAGTGAGACTGAGACCCTGTTTAAAAAAATAATTAAAACGACTAGGGACGTAGCTGAAGATCCAATGCCCATGGGTTCAATCCCCAGTATCATAAAGGGGAAAAAAAAGCATATGTAAGTCCTTTTTTTAATTGTATTTTGGTTAGCAATTACAATTTATGAATATAAATGTGATCTCACTATATGCTTTATCTTTCTTTACACCTCCAAAACGGGATACCCCAGGTACAACATACATATACTCCTATGAGTATGGGTGCATGTACATGTGTTCTACTTAAATTGATATTAAAATACTGAAGTGTTTAGGTAAATATAAATCAATGTTTAGATAAAATATTTTAAATTAAAGTACAAATGTGTATTTAATTGACTGTTTAATCCATAGAAAAATAATATGAAACATTTCAATTTTCATTATCCATGATTTGCTATATTATTTATATCCTATCAAATATTTTTGTCCAAGGAAATATTTTCTCTTTCTCTTGGTTTTATCTGATTGGTTGCTGATTCAAGTGTTTGATTTCAGTTTAAATGTCAGATCACCATAAAAAAAGAGTTTAGATATATCCTTTATCTCTAGATAATTAAATTATACTCATAACTTCCCATTTAAGAAGCTATAACTGTTAAAATATATGACATGTTTAAAGAGTAAGGCACTGAATAGGTAGATGAAATTTATGTGTACTTCAAATTATTCTGTGGGTGGCGATATTTTTTCCCTACCATCCTATTTCATCCTGGACATCAACATTGGCTTTTACTATGGAGAATGAATCTTTTAGCCTCAGCAGGTAACAACGCTCATCGTTAAAAGCATCAGCAGAAGAACCACTGCCTGCAACGTAATTGTTCCAGGGATACTGACTTAGCCACAGCACCCAAGAGCTGGGGTTAGGTCTCGTACTGGTGACTGAGAATGTTATGGGGGAGGGAGGGGCATCCATTGGGAGGGAAACATGAAAGAATAATGGGAAATATTAGGACAAGAAGTACTGGTTATGAGATGGGAACTTGTGCAGAAGATACAGATGGGGTTAGAAGTAACCTTGCAAGTTGGGCTGAGTGGTTCATGCCTGTAATCCCAGTACTTGGAAGGCTAAGACAGGAGGATGGCAGGTTTGAGACCTGTCTCAGCAACTCAGTGAGTCTCTCTACAACCTAGTGAGAACGTGTTTCAAAACAAAACAAAACAAATTTTCAAAAAAGGGCTTGGGGTGTATCTTGGGGGAGAATGCTCCTGGATTCAACCCCCAGTTGAATCCAAAAAAAAAGGTAGCCTTGAAAATACTAAGAAAATTAGGGTGGCTTAAGAAGGGGTTTTCATTGTGCAACATGATCCAGGTTTGGAGGGCGTCTCAGAGTCAAAACAGTGGCTGCTGGTGTCTCTAAAACTGCTCAATTGTTCACTTACATCAGAATCTCCTGAGGACTTATTACAAATGCTGCCACTTACTCAAGCAGAATCTCTTGGTATGGCTAAGGAATCTGAATTTTTAAAATAAATAATCCCTGTCCTCATTCCTGAGTGAATTTTATGTCTGATAAAATGTGAGCACCACTGATCTAGATTAAAGGGAGAAGAAGCTGAGAAGAAATCTTGGAATTGTATGTTTTAGACTCAAACAGAAAAGGGATCCCAAGGGAATGTGTAGAGGAAGGAATATGCAGGAAAGATAATGAAAGTAGATATTATTCATGAATAAATAATAGTGAACTGCCCGGAAAGGATGATATCAGTAAACAAAGAAGACAGTAGAAACAGGAATCAAAAAAGAATGAATGGGAGTGAGTGTATGAGAGGCTATAAATGACTTCCTCAGAAAGAGGAGTCATGTGGAGAGAAAGATGGCAGACATTTGGCCTTGAGCAGGGCAGCTTTCCAAGGACTGAGCGATGGGCACTGACAGGCGCCCACCATAGGACCACACCAGGAAACAAACTCTAGTAACAGAAGAGCAGGCCAGCAAAGAGGGCCACAGGGGAGTTAGCACACACTGCTTTCTGTGTTGGGTCTGTGCCCCATCCTGCTCTCTAAGGTCAGAGCTGCAGGATGTGAAATATCACCCTTGCCCTGTTGACACATCAATATCTCTAGATAACTGTCACAAAGATAACATGGAGTTAGTAAAGACTGTGATGGATTGAACTTTGTAGTCTGTCTGAGTACCAAGAAACAGTTCATGAATTTTGTTTGATGGGCCTCAGTCCCAACCACGCGATGAAACAGAAACAGACATAAGTCATCAACAGGGACTATGGATTCCTCTCTCCTTTTCCCAGTTGCTATTTGTTGCTCCTCTTAATTTTCATTACAATATAGAATAAATGGTGAGGGTATGTTTAACATCTATTATTGTTATTATTACTATTATTATTATTAGTGCATTGTAATCACACATCTTGTTGAAGTTCAGGGTGATAGAGGCATACATGCACACAGCACTCATTGAGTCCTCCCCCAGTTCCCACCCCATTCCCTCCCTCTCCCTTCCTTCCTGTGCTCAGCACAGTGATTGACTTTGATAAGTTTGTGTTTGTACATCATATCCATTGAGATGTTTCCCTTTTGAAGTCTTCCCCACTCCCATCTCCCTCAGTGAGGTCCCCTCCTTCACTCCACTAAGGTTTCTCCTCCTTTGTCTGGAGTCCTTCCTGTGTCCCAGTTTCTCCCTAGCTTCCTCATATGAGGGAGAACATCTGACCTTTCACTTTTTGTGACTGACTAATCTCACTTAGCATAATGTTCTTCAGTTCCATCCATTTCCCTGCAGATGACATAATTTTGTTGTTCTTTATGGCTGAGTAGAATTCCATTGTGTACATATCCCATAGTTTTGTAACCCATTCATCATGACATTTAAAAGTCTACAATATTAAGTGAAGGCAAATCCTCATGCGAGTCACAATCTAGCAATGCATTTCTCAATCTACAGAAAACCGTAACCCTCATTGACTTCTCGTCCTATCTTCTGAGTAATTCAAGCATCCCAGGACAATTATTTTAATCATTTTTCAAAAAGTAAAGAATAAATGAAATAGGTAAATAGGAGAGGAGGAGTATTTATTATATGTAAAAGAATATCATTTCCTTAAGTATTCTAAATCATTACCACTGAAATAAATCAGGAAAGAAAAGAGAATATTTCTCTTAGATATTAATTTTTCTGACTTCTAGTTTTTCAAGATGAAAAATGGAATTATGGGAATTAAATAATTTAGCAGGTATCTGTAGCAGAAACATTTAATAAATACCCAACCTAGGCTGCAAGGTATTGTGAAAAAGTACTTGGGGCCGGGCATAGTGGCACACACCCGTAATCCCAGTACTTGAGAGACTGAAACAGGAGGATCACAGATTTGAGAACAGTCTCAGCAACTTAGCAAGACCCTAAGTAACTTAGTGAGACCCTGTTTCAAATTTTTAAAAAATAGGGCTAGGGGTGTAGCTCAGAGGTAGGACATCCCTGGGTTGAATCTCTAGTAGCACATATGGAAAGAAGGAAGGAAGGAAGGGAAGAAAAAAAGGGAGGAAAGAAGAAAGAGAGAGGGGGGGAGGGAGGGAGGGAGGGAGGGAGGGAGGAAGGAAGGAAGGAAGGAAGGAAGGAAAGAAGGATAGATACACAGTTGGGTATAAAAGTTACATAAGCAAGTTTGTACCAACCATGTGAATGCTTCAGTCCTTCTTGGATGATATTTTGCCCCTTCCTCTGCTGAGATATCTCCTTTGTCTTTCCTAATGAAACTGGTCAGAGATTCCTTTACTACACAGAATCCCTATGCCTGTAATATTCTTGATTAGCTCCTAGATGATCATTATGTGGGTCAATAATTCCTCAATTAATAATCAGTTTTAATTATCTTTACAGATCAAATGGGAAATCATAAGGAAAAAAGGATGGTCATAGAATAGCGTATATCATGCTATAAATGTTCTTTTTCTATCCAATAAAATTAGACATTTGCCCCCCTGGCATTAATATGTTTTCTCCCCATTTCTGAACTTTTCATAAGCATGTAACTCTGTACCCCTTGCCCAGTGTCATGCAAGAAAATACAGATAGTAGTTATTACATGCTTGCTCTAACACCAACACTATTTTGGGCACTTCATATGACTCATCTCTAATCTGACCACTTCATAGAGTTGTTTAGATAATTGTTTCCAGTGTCCTGATGAGGAAGCTAAAAGCTGTCCAAGGTTACCCAGATAGTAAGTGACAAGCCAGGATTTGTAAGGATCGACTTGAGTGTAAAGGCTCAGGTTTTCTCTGTGTATTATGTGACCTCAAGTGCATTCCTAACTAATTTTTGAATAGTAATACTTGACATATATGATCATATAGAATCTTTCTATTGGTAAAACAAGGACTAGATTTACTTTACCTAGCCTTTAAAAATACCTTTGTCACCATACTTAAAAACTGTTAGGACCTCATAGCACTCTCTTAGCACTTTTTTTTCTTGATACGAGGAATTGAACTCAGCGACATTCTACCTCCAAGCTACACCCCCAGCCGTATTTATTTATTTATTCCTATTTTTAAACAGGGTCTGGCTAAGTTGCTGAGGGTCTTGATAAATCACTTTGGCTGGTCTCGAACCTGCAATCCTTTTGTCTCAGCTTCCCAAGTAACTGGGATTACAGGTGTGCACCACCACACCCAGCATAACACTTCCTTATAACAGTTCTTATCTGTTCCATAGGAAGTAATGGCAATTGGAGTTCTGTTTATCAATGATCATCTGCCATTAAGGACTGTGAATTCTTTCTGCTTTGTGGGTAATGTGCTGTTATCTTTGTTGTTGCAGTACGGGATACCAGTTTATTTACTATTCACCTGAGAACACAGCGAAAGCAAAAGAAGTTCTGAGCAACATCGATCAGCTACAACCTCTTGTAGCAACCCATGCAGACCTACTGCTCAGTTCTGCAAGCCAGCGTTCTCCAGACAGCTTGAAGAATGCCTTAAAGATGCTTTCAGAAAAAGTAAGATCCCAATCCTCACTGCAGCGGGGGAAACGAAATACTGTCATTCCCATCGGTGTTTCTTCCCCCAGACATGTTTTTTCTTAGCATCTGCAAATGTAAAAGAGACCTGGTTAAAAGCAGCCTCCAAAGTATTGCCACAGGATCAAAATGACTTGGCCTCATTCTCTTTTCAAATCATACTGAGCATTATTTTTTTTCCTAGTAGGAAATGAAACCTGTTATTGGTTTGTGTACATTTTCGCTTTTCTTTGGCATCTTTCATTTCCCTTGGCTTACGGTCTTACTAAATGAATGAAATTAGATTTTGAAAAATATTTTCCTCGGCTGAGCACCTGATTTTTACGCATGCAAAGCAATGCCTCTGAGTCAGAATATCACTGCATTGAAGGCAGAACTTTGGTGTGTATTCACCTTAGTGGCACCGGGTAATTCCTCTGCCTGTGTTTGCTTTCTATGATATTATCTACAGGGAGGAGAGTCTAAAACTTTCCCAAAGTATTAGTTAGCATGTGAAATATAGTGGAACCTAAGCCCAAGTGTTTCCAAAGATGATTTGCTCCTGTTTCTTAGAAAGGAAAGGCCACTTGGCAGACAGCAGATACTCAATACCCTTTCATAGCTAATTAGGGACGCTGTGTGACACAGCAAGCACCAAGACAGAACAAGACAAATTACAGCTTAACTTTAAATATAAAACCAGGGATCCCGGAGTCCAATAACAAGGTTCTCATCCTTCACATCTGCATTCTGTCATCTTGTAATTTATTATGATACTTCAAGTAAATATGCCCTTGAAGAAGCTGACCGAAGAAAACTCTTATCTTATAATTCTAGAATAAGTCAACAGTGTGACTCATCTCTCTAAAGATCAGATTTATGGAAACCTGGATTTTATGCATGTATATAATCTTTTTTTTTAATTTTTAACATATGAAATTTATTTTAGCTTCTTTTACATAACTGGATTCACATTTTTTAATTGTTTTTATTTATTACATTTATTGGTGCACTGTAGTTATCAAAACATATAACTATAATCTTTATTCAGACATTTTAATTCATAATAATAGTAACACCTTGTATTTATATAGCATTTTAAATTGCACCCTTTAATATATTTTTATCATAGGAGAAACTAATATCTATTTTCATTAAATTTAATTGATATCTATGCAGAAAGGTCAAGTGATGTGTCTAATAAATTAAAAATAGAAAAATCAAAACCCAAGACTTCCAATTTGAAATGCAGCATTCTTTCCATGCCAGAATAATTACCTTCATCATGGAAAGGGAAGAAAATATCCATCAAATTTTGTAAGTATCTTCTTCGTGGCTAGGTTATAGGCTTCATGGCTTATGCTATTGTATTTAAACTTCACAGTTGTGGGGTACATATTATCTTCATATCAAAAAAGAAAAAAAATGTTAAAAAATGTTAAAAATGTTTAACTCAAAAAAGTTAAAAAATGTTCAAAATCACACAGCTAGAGTAAAACCCAGGAATCAAACAAAATGAGGGGTTCAAACCCAGACCTATATCCTTATGAAATATATATATTTTGACATTTCCTTATTTAATAATTTTTAAATTCTTTTTGTGGGATAAATTCCTTAGCAACATGTCAGTATTCTAATAGTCAACAAATATGTCTTTAGTACTAGCAAAAAAAGAAGAAGAAAAACAGAAGATAATGTTGCATGCAGTAAAATAATAAAATTTCAGTGGGTTCATTTCTTTTTTGGATTTGTAGATGAGGTGAGGTTTTTCTGGGCTCACCTAAGCAGGAAACTTTAGCAGATAGCACATCACTGAAGTGAGTACGGAGCCGTGATTATATTCTTCCTGTGCACTAGGCAGGGATTGGTCATTCCACCTGTCATTTACAACTTGCTGCAGTGATGGGGGTTGGGAGTATGGTAAGCTCCTTTAATGCAGAATTGCTCCCACTTTCCCCCCATGCTTTCTACTAGGTAGACAAGCTTGTCCATTAGTAAATCTCTCAGCCCTTGGAACTAGGAGGTTTTTTTTTCTTTTTGGCGGTACCAGGAATTGAACCCAGGGGCATTCTACCTCTGAGTTACACCCCTGGCCCTACTTTTTATTCTTTATTTTGAAACAGGTTCTCACTAAGTTACGGAGGCCTCACTAAGTAGCTGAGGCTGGCCGCGAACCCGGATGCTCCGGTCTCAGCCTCCCAAGTACTGGGATTACAAGTGTGCGCCACCACGCCTGGCTTTTTTTTTTTTTTTTTTTTTTTTTTTTTTGGTGCTGGGGTGTTGTTTGGTGTTTTTTGAACCCAGGGGTATTCTACCTCCAAGCTACGTCCTCAGCCTTATTTTATAGTTTATTTGGAAACAGGGTCTTGCTAAATTGCTGAAGGTCTTCCTACGTTGCTAAGGCTGGCTTTGAATCTGTGATGCCCCTGTCTCAGCCTTCCAAGAACTGGGATTACAGGTGTACACCACCACACCCAGCTGTAACTTTTTAAAGTTAAGTTTGCAAGCCATGTATTCTTTTAAGAAATCATACCTGGAATTTCAAAGAAGTATCTAAAGTGATGGTTTTGCATAGTCTATGAAGACTATAAGTAGCTCATGGTTTAGAGTAAAGTGTGATCCGCAATTTCATCAAGAAGGAAAAAATAGTTTTAGTGATGTAAGTTTTAATATAATTTAATAATAGAAGGATTTGGTTTAAAATATTCGCTTCTTTATGTTTGAGGTATTTAAGTTAATTTGGATTAGAAAACAAAATTTTTTTCTTCATTGATAATCTCCGTTAAAAATACATTTACATTTTACTGTGTATATTTAAGGTTTATAACCTGATCTTAAGCTATACATACTGATAGTTAAGAAGTCCCCAGGATGAAACAAATTAACATACCCATCATCTCACATGGTACTCCTTTTTTAACAAATTTTTGTGGCTAGAGCAGCTAAAATCTACTTACATGCTAAATGGCAGGAATCCCAAATGCAGTACAGATTTTTTACCTGTCCTCCTGATGTTTTGGATTAGATCTCAGGACTCATCCACCTGACATAGCTGCCACTCTGTATCCTCCCACCTACATTTCCTTATTTCTTTTATTAATTATGAACTGATGTTTGGAAAATAATTTCTTGGTATTGTTTTAGGAACTCGTTCATGCAACATGTTTGAAAAATAATAGACATTATCTACATTAATACTTATCAGGGAACTCTGAAGGTTGTGTAGCCTTTGAGCCCCTGTACATAAGAGAGTTCACTGGAGTAGACTTGTGGTGGCTGGGGAAGGCTGAGGGTAGCCCATGGGCAATGGAAGGACACATTCAACTATTTTGTGATAAGGTGGCATCTCTACTCATAAAAAATCCATTGCACCTAGATAGAGATGACAGCAATGGAATCATTATCAATTAAACATATACTCAGAGACCGGAGAAAAACAAGGGGCTGCAGGGATACCCAGCTTGCTAACATATTCAGAGAGTCTTGGAGTAGACACTATTTATAGATCCAAAAGCAAGTCCCATCATCTCTTCTGCTAATGAGAACCAAGCCAGAGGATTGAGGTTCCACAGCAAAATTCCACCATTTCATTGCTCCAAACACTTACTGCTAGAAAGAAACAAATGCATACAATTTATAAAAAGTCAAAGTATTTCCCAAACTCTGTGAGCTGGTCAAGAATGGAAATAAGACACAGGTCTGTTCTTCCTAAGAAATTTCAAGATCCTTGATGGTAATCTGTGATGGTCATGAGGATGACTGTAAGGGGCAGTATTTTCCTGAGGCTCAGTTACCGTGAGGTACTCTGGTAAAGTCTTCAATTTCCACAATTCCATGAGTTGGATGCCATTATTTTCAACATTTACTCTTCCTAATCCTATGAAGCATTGTTAGTATTGTCATTTTATGCAGTGAGGAAACCGAGGCACAGAATTATTAGGTAATGTGCTCACAAATCATGTTTCTGATTCCATCTATGAGCTTAACCACTGTCCTGTGTCTTTAAATCAGCTCGCTATGAGGGACACTTGTAAAAAAAAAAAAAGACTAAGGAAACAAATGTGCACAAGGCAGAGAAAATGAGTGGATTTTCACAATAATAAATATTTCTATAATTTTTTCATGTCCTAATGTGCACAAACTCAATTACATTATATTATAAATTTTTAAGTTTTTAGTATACCTTCTGATGTAGAATTGGATTTGATTACTACATATTAGTTCATGAAAATATTTAGAGAAATGATTGACTTGTAAGATTCTAACACTAGGAAAACTCTGAGTTTATCTGAATAAGAGAAGACAAAGAATAGGCCAACACTTTAACATAAGATATGAAAAAATAATATTAGAGTGAGATAAAAATGTGTTTTTCATTTCCTTAGACTAAAATTATGCTATTTTATTAAAAATATAAATAAATTCAAACCAAAACAAATAAATGTAGGTAGTGTATAGGTATCTCTCATAGCTCAGAAATATGTGTGACACTAACTTTCAGTTGCCTATAACTTTCTCCATTCCACAGAGAGTGATGGACCTTGTTTAAAAGTCATTATTATCTTGCTCATCAAAATAAAAACACTAGTGAGCACTTAATTGTGCTTGGTAATTATACTTGATGCTATATAATAAATACTACATAGACATGGTACTTAACTTTTACAACCCAATACTTTAAAAGGATAGGAGTGTTTCACAGTGTTACAATTAGTAAATGGTTAAAAATGTTAATATTAAGAGTCTAGAATCACATAATATTTAAGAGATTCCAATTTCTACTTCAACACACTATACCAAAACATTCTCTATCAGAGAAAAATAAAAAGCATTTCATTGTATAACCTAATTCAGGATTTTCTCAAGAAATGTCCTGTTTTCTATAATAGCAATGCCAGGAAACCAGTTTTCTAAGAAGTTAAAGACACATGTAGAGGAGATATAAGTTATATTGATTACTTAGTGACTGAGAAGGAATTTTTATTTTTCATTCATTTAAATTACTCCTCAGTCTATTTCAGCCCCAAACTGAAAGGAAGGACTTAATGAGTAGTAGAGCTCTTCATTGTTGTTGCTTATTATTTATGGTTATAACATATATATTGAGTCTAAGGGAACTTAAGAATCATTGGTTTAGATGAAGATGAAATTTCAGGATTAGAACATATGTTTCTGCTTTTCATATTCTCTTTTAAATGGTAAATATTTGATTGAGGAATATTATACAATGAACCAAATTTGTGTTTTTTGGAAATTTGAAGAAAAGGAAAATGAGACTTGTGTTTAAAATGCATGGAGCGAAAACTTCTGCTCTCTACATGATGGAGACACATGGATCCTACCAACTTAAATAACAAAAACACTTGACAAAATGATTCTAAGGAACTGGAAAGTAGGTAGTACAAGAAGGTAACAGAGTATGTGATCCTTGTGATTGCCTAGCTTACTTCCTAAGGAATTTTCCAGGCTGCAGCACAGGGAGGGGCAACCCAAACACATCTTCTCATATTCAGTAGACAGGGATTCATGTTTAGGAAGTCAGAGATATCTAGAATTTACAGAGAAGAGTATCAGAAAGCAGGGATCTTCACACAGAAAGAGCCTTGGGGATCTATAAATGAGTTCCTTTAAATCTTTACTTGAGTACTGATCTATGTATGCCTGAGAATAAACTACCCATATCCAGGGAAATAAACACCAGATATAAGTCAATAAAACATTTCCTGGTGGTCACACAGGGGTGGGAATAGTTTATCTTTCCACTGGTAGAGTGAAAAGATCTTGCAATGTATAGAGAATAGAGTCCTCACATGAGACTGGCCCTACTAGTGGAGCTAAATTAATACTAAATGTTGCTCTTAATACATCATAATAAGGCTTTAAAACAAGTCTTGAAAGGATTCCACTGATCCCAAGCAATTTAACTTCATATCTGAACAAAACATTATTCTTTTAAGAAATACAATGAAATAAAACAACCGAGAATATAAAATTAAAATGTCTGCCATTAGCCAGGCTTGGTGGCACACGCCTGTCATCCCAGAACTTGGGAGGCTGAGACAAGAGGATCCCAGGTTTGAGTCTAGCCTCAGTGACTTAGCAAGACCCTCAGCAACATAGGGAGACCCTATTTCCAAATAAAAAATAAAATAGGCCTGGGTAGCCCAAAGGTAGAACACCCCTGGGTTCAGTTCCCAGTATGAGAAAAAAAAGTATCATTCATTAGACAAATACCAAACATGATGAAGCATAAAAATATAACCCATAACCAAAAGAAATATCAAGGTATATAAAAATACCCAGCAACTAGAGGGATGATTATATTAGCAGATAAGGACTGTAAAATACCAATTTTAAATGTTCTCCATATATTTTGGAAATTATAGTAACAACTGAATAGGATGAGGAGAATAATGAAAGATTTTTAAAAAATCAAATAGAACTAAGACAAATATAAAACAGTTTCTGAGATAAAGAATTACCAGTTGATTGGTCACTGTTCAAGATTAGTAAAGTTGAAAACATAACCTTAAAACCTATTGAAATGAAATATAGATTAAGAAATTCTGAAGAACATGAACAGAACATGAGCAACTTATAGAGAGATGTCAAGAAGTCTAACCTATCTCCACTGGAGTCCTAGAAGAAAAGGGAAAGAAAGGAGCTGAAAAATATTTACAGAAATGATGGTTAAAAATTTTCAAGATTTGATGAAACAGTGAAACTAGAGACTCAAGAAGTTCAAAATACTCCAAACAGAATATATCATAATCAAATTACTCAGAAACAGAGATGAAGATAAAATTCTGGTTGAAAAAAAAAATAAAACAGGGAACAAAAAAGAAGGCCACATGCATAGGACCAACACTGAGAATGAGAGCATACTTCCTACTAGTCACTATGCAAACCAAAAGACAATGAAGTGACATCTTTAATGTACTGATCAAAAAAAAAGGAACTTAAAAATCCATACGCAGAAAAGATGCCTCTCAAATATAAACATAAAATAAAGACCATTTTAGACAAAGGAAAGATGAGAGATTTCATAGCAAATGAATTTTTCACTACAAAAATTATTAATTAAAGTCTTCAGGGAGAAGGAAATGATACAAAGGAAATTTGGATATATACAAAAGAATATGTAGAGAGAAACAGTAAATATGTGAATAGATATTTCAAAAACTTCAAACATTTAATTTCCTTAAACATACTATTCTTTCAAAGAAAAACAAAATTCACATATTATGTAGTTTGTGACATATTAGTGTAGAACAGACATTAAGTCAATGGAATAGAATACAAAATCTATAAATAGACTTACAGATATATGTTCAAATAACTTTAAACAGAAACACAAATGAAATATGTTTGGAAAAAACATATTTTCTCAGTATATTTTGGTATATTATGCAAGAACAGTTGAACACCCAGGTTTTAAAAAAATGAGCTTTGTATTTTACCTCATACATATATAAAATTTAGCTCAAAATAGATAAGAGGCCTTAATATATAATGAAAGAAATAAAGCAAAGAAACTTATAGAAGGTCATATAGGAGAAAATACTTGTCATGTTGGGTTAGACAAAGATATTTTTAGATCACAAAAAACATGAATCAAAAAATAAAAATGATACGTGAGACTATTCAAACTAAAAAATCATTTGCCAGAAGACACTGTTAAGAAAATAAAAGGCAAATCATTAAATAGGAGAAAGTATCTGTAAAATACATATCTGACAAAGGACTTGTATCAGAAAAAAAATATATATATAAAGTATTTATACAACTTAGAACAAATTCAATTAAAAATGAGCAAAAGAATTAAAAATCCATTGCACCAAAAAAGATATATGGAAGGTGAAGAAGTGCATTCAATGATATTTAGCATCATTTTTCAACAGAGAAATGTGAATTTAAACCACAATGCAATGCCACTAACCACTTGCTAGATTAATATGAAAAAGGCTGAACATAAAAAGGAGGAAATGGAGCCGGGAGTGGTGGCGCACGCTTGTAATCCCAGTACTTTGGGAGGCGGAGACCGGAGGATCCGGGTTAGCGGCCAGCCTCAGCGCTCTCTCTTTCTCTCTCCCTGTCTCTCTCTCTCTCTACTTAGTGAGGCCCTCCACAACTTCGTGAGACCCGGTTTCTAAATAAAGTATAAAAAATAGGGCCGGGGGTGTAGCGCGGAGGTAGAATTCTCCTGCGTTCAATCCCCGGTACCGCAAAAAAAAAAAAAAAAAAATCAATCAAAAAAGAGGAGCATAAATAAAAGAGTATATTTTACAATGAACTCCAGTGAGTTTCATGGAAGACATTGTGAATATACGTGATTCGTCCAGGTCACATGCATCACACATACCTTCCCAGGAGTCAGGTGACCTCCTGCTAGAGCTTCTTTCCTTTAGGGAATGTCGAAGACACATCATTGTACTAATATCAGAGGATAGCACTGTTTCTCTATGAAAAAATGTATAGCAAATGTCAAAATAAACAATTTTCCCTGCTGCATACATGATTACTAAAATAATAATCACTTGCTTATGCTGTCTGCTACTTCTGTATGCCAGGTAGAATTAGGAATTGCCATGATTTTTTTTTCAATTAGAAAGTGATTTTTAAATAGAAGAGGACTTTGCTTTAATTAGTTGAGATCTCCAGTGAAAAGTAGTGTATCTTCAATGAGTGTATCCTAACTACTCCTCTGCTGTTAATATTCGGAAAACTAGTGTATGTTCTTCACTTATCCCCAGGAGAAGTAACTTTTAGTAGTAAACTCAAAGATAATTCTGCATTTTGCCTTGAAGAACAGTGGGAATGTAAATTTGAAAAATGTCAGTAAGAGTAAAAAAAAATTCATTTTTAAAATAGCATTTTTCTTTCATTTCTTATTTCCAAACAAATGAAATAGATCTTCCTTGGTTCAATATATATGTGTGTGGGTATGTGTGTGTGTGTGTTGTGCTAGGGACTGAACCTAGGAGTTCAGTTGCACCCCCATCCCTATTTTATTTTTTATTTTGAAACAGGGTCTTACTAAGTCGCTGAGAGTCTTGCTAAATTGCTGAGGTTGGCCTCAAACCTACGATCCTCTTGTCTTAGCCTCCCAAGTACTGGGATTACAGGTGTGTGCCACCACATCCAGCTAAATTGATACTTTAAATGAATTGCTTAGCCTACCCTCATTATAACATTTTTACAGCCTTTCTTGCATTTAATGAGGTGCAAACTGAGTTGGTAAAGGGAAAAGGTTTTTACAATGGTCAAAAGGCAACTCAGAATCGTGGTCACATATTTCCTCTGACTTTAACTTCCCTAGTATCATACAGTAGTAAAAACAACAGTATACAGAAGTGTTGTGATTGACTACATTAATCTCTTTTTTTTTTTTTGCGGTACCAGGGATTGAACCCAGGGGCATTCTACCTCCGAGCTACACCCCGGGTCCTATTTTTTTTTTATACTTTATTTTGAAACCGGGTCTCACGAAATTGTGGAGGGCCTCACTAAGTAACTGAGGCTGGCTGCAAACCCGGATCCTCCGGTCTCTGCCTCCCAAATACTGGGATTACAAGCATGCACCACCACTCCAAGCTTTTACATTAATCTCTTTAAACTGATATTTTTTTTTTACTCTAGAACATCCAGAGCCTTCACTGGTCTACATTTACTAACTAGTGCTGGTAAACAGAATTAAAGACTTTTCCAGGTCACAGGGATATTGCAATGGAATATGTAGGCATTTTCTAAATATATATATATATATATATATATATATATATATATATATATGATTTTCTGCACAGGTTCCTGGTGATCCAGAGAGTTTCCAAGGAGCCAGATCAATTTGTCAGTATAGAGCAAAAGTAAAAGATAATCTATTGTGTTTGTTTAAGATTTTATTGTCTCGTGTTCAATTAACCAGAGAAAATTCTGGGCTATATAATTGTAAGAAACTACTGCATTATCTTCCTTGCCTTTGGTGGTAAATCAACTCAAATGAGATTTAAACAAATGAAGTGGAATATCTGCATTTGCCTGGTATGAGAAGGAATGATTACAAGTACTGTAGAAAATTTCATTGGCTGTGAACAGTTATTCTGCTACATAGTAATTATATAAATATTGTGGAGACCAGAGGTATAGAAGCAGGAATTCAAAGGAGGCAAGCTGTTTTTTCCTAAAAATAAATCAAAAGAATTTTTTGGAATTATCAACAGAGAAAGTTTGTTTAAGCTGAATGGGAGTAAATTCCCATTTTTTTAATATTTAAATTCACATTGATAGATATATCCATGCTGTGTGAAAAATGATGTAAGTAACGTTTCCCATTTTCCTGTAACTATACTGAGTACCATCTAGCCAATTTTTCCATATATATGGAAAATATATCTATATATATATTTTCCATTTAATATATATATCTTCCATTTTAATACTTCATGGAAAACACCAATGAACATTTATTTTGCCTTTCCAATATAAGATTGACTTTTTATTTTGTTTTCCCAGCTTATGCCAAAAAATTTTTCAATCTATTATTATCATATATTCAGTTTTCCATGCTTTTTGTTTGCTTACCTTTAACGTGGCTTCAATATGACTAATATGTTCACAGAGTATTTCAAGTAGCCACTAACATTTAGCAATAAAGATACTTATGTCTACAATTGTAGGCACATTTGAGAAATGGTAGATGTTTGAAACATGTAGGGATTTGGAGTTAAGGAGAAGGACAGGGACATCTTTATGAAAGGCAGGTGGTGGATGGTGTGGAATAAGAGAGAAAGCTACTGAGTTGGTTGGACAACTTGTGCTAAAGCGGATCGCCATACTCCTTTCTTAGTTTTCTTATCTGACTAACAAGAGAAGTCAATTTCAAGGTCCCTTCCAGCTCTAGAATTTTATGATCTATTGCAAAGAAATAACTTTACAGATAAGATGAAGTCTTATTAGACCCTTATTTTGCACAAGATTTAACTAATTTCCCTTAATTGCTGGCATTCACAACAGGAAGCGTTAGAGATGATTTGGTAACCAGGAGTTAGTCATGGCACTGTGACTGCCTATTGAGAGTGCACAAAGAAATAATTACACATTACTTACAACAATGGTTAAGTCAGCATTATATCCAAGGTTGCTACATTAAATGGTGAGATATCAATTATTATTCAAAATAACGCTATGCATTAAACAGATTACAAAGTATGAATATATTAACAATACGGGCTTGACTTATGTCTGTACTCTTTGAACATATTGTTTGGCTGCATGAATATTAAGTGTACTATCACACAGAAAATCAATTACTGCACCCTCCAGTCTATTACAGGGTGAAGCTATTAAACATTTCATCAGGAAATTGCAAAGTACAGCTGTAAAGTTCTTTGTTGTTGGGAAGCAGTCATTACTATAGTACTTACTAGGTATTTACCACCAGCTTGTAAAATCTACCATGCCAAGTTTCACAGTAACCTCATTAACACTGGGCATTACTGAAACAATTGGGTGAAGGAGACAGTTTGAGAGGTGATAATACGGAATAAAAGTCAAATGTTTTCATAGGAAAGACTACTACCCCATCTCTACTGTTGAGATCTGTCTATGATGCTAAAAAGTAAAAAAGTTCTATTTTTTTAAATACACGTCTTCCTTTAGCCATTAACTCTGTTTAAAATATAAAATAAACAGTCTGATCACATTTTCTTTCAAGATGTATTTGAAATTACTTGAAAGGTACAGCAGGTAGATGTTGCACAAATGATCATTCCCACTGAAATTCATCTCTAAAGACAGAGTTTGGAGCTGAAGGAGACGAGGCTGGGGAGACAGATGGCATTTATAGTGCATTTAAAACCTCAGCATTAACTTTAAAACAGGAGGACTCAAGGCCTTGGCAGCGTCCCAAAAACCAAACCACTTTCCATTGATTGGTATGAATCATTTTCTCTCTTTGGTGCCTATACTTTTTCCACTATACACACGACTTAAGTACCAACAAATCTGCCATTGACCTTTCCGTAGCTCTCTACTGAGATGCCTACCATGGTGTTTCTAATCCTTGTCAATTTCTTTCCAGACAGAGCTCTTTGTGCATGCCTTCAAGGATCAGCTGGTCAGGAGTGCTCTTTTAGCACTCTACACTGCAAGGCCAGGAGGCATCCTTAAGAAACCACCCTCTCCCAAGAGCAGCACAGAGGAGAGCTGTCCCCAGGACCAGCCCCCAGCGATGAGAAGGCAGGACTCCATTCCACACCATTCAGACTATGATGAGGAAGAGTGGGTAAGTGTTTTGCACATCATCTGCCTCTCACTGTTCAGCCCTGGGAAATAAGCAGACATGGTAAGAAAGCTCTGCTTTTCATCAAAAATATTAGAAAGAAGTCATAACACAGATTGTGGATAAATAGGTCACACTTTCCCGTAGGGGCAAATTATATTTGGAAGTTGTATTCCTGATCAAATTTATTTGATATAAAATGCATCTGTTATCAAATGCATTATATGTACATTCAAGAATATGTCAACAAAGCAAAGATGTCATGATTACAAGACTCTATACTACATTTCCTTATGTATTATGAAGCTATATAATAATATTAAAATTGTTTATCAGAAAAAGAGAAAAAAATAATCCATATTACCCCTACTTGGCTAGTACAGGTATTTTCAATTGCAATCAAGGCTTTTACTTTTGAGCATATATTTGTTTGTTTGTTTGTTTGTTTGTTTGTTTGTTTGTTTGTTTTATGGTACTAGGGATTAAACCCAGGGGCATTCTGACTCAGAGCAATACCCCCAGCCCTATTTTATTTTTATTTTGAGACAGGGTCTCACTAGGTTGATGAGAGTCTCACTATTTTCCAAGTCTGTCCTCAAACCTGCAATCCTCCTGTCTCAGCCTCCCAAGTACTGGGATTACAGGCATGTGCTACCACACCCAGCTCATACTCTTTTTTTAAGTATGCACATATAAATGGCAGTGGACATAAACATCTCTTAAATCTATCTTACTCATGATTCTCTGATTAAATAGAAGATGTTGCTATAGATGCTTTAAAAGTTATATGCCCATGTAAGTATCTGAAAGCAGAATATATCTAGTAAAGGCAAATAAACAAAATAAGCAGAATTAGAGAGGAACTCTAGTAGGAGGGACTAGGACAGGGGAATGCAAAAGTGAATGGTGTCAGGGACAGTGCTGTACTTTTATGGTGTCAATGTGCATTATTTATACAGAAGCCCTCCAAACTATATGAAAATGTGCACACACACACACACACACACACACACAGATACCCTTTGCCATATCATATGCTTAACAGAAAAAAAAATATATATATATATATATGCTAGCTGTATTCTTTGCTACGTTTTTAGTTAGCAATTACTTTTCTTGCCAGCCTGAAATTTAAAAATGTTTGGGGAGTAAGGTATTTGAGAGGCCAGGTCTCTCAAAAATTTGCAGCCCGAGGGGCTGTGAGGCAATGCCTACTCTTTGTTTTGGTAAAATTTCTATCACAGGAAAAGACAGGGCTGCGTTCCAAGACGTAAATGCTGAATAAGTGTTTGTTGTTGCTGATTAAGATTGCATTTCTCCCACACTGAAGCCTTTTCAAAAGAGCAAATCTAATATTTCTCCCTTTTACCGACCCATTCTTCAATTTATTCACAGCTCCAAGGCATGCATACCTCTTGACCTCTCTGAAGTTCAATTTTCTCAGCTGTAAAATGAAAATAGCACCTGTTCTGCCTAGTCCTTAAGATGGTTATGAGATGAATGACTTCCCTATGACGATGCTTTATTACTTGGACAGGTCCAGGCAAATGAATTGCATTACCTCAGTGTGGTTGTTATATGTTTTCTTTGTTAAGAAATGCAAATTCTATAATCTTATTAGAAGAATCAAATCTATCCTTCAATATAAGTGGGGAGACTAGATACATATCATAAACTATAGATTGTGTCTTTTTTTTTTTTTTTTGCAGTACCGGGGATTGAACGCAGGGGCGTTCTACCTCCGCGCTACACCCCCGGCCCTATTTTTTATACTTTATTTTGAGACCGGGTCTCACAAAGTTGCGGAGGGCCTCACTAAGGAGAGAGAGAGAGAGAGACAGGGGGAGAGAGAGAGAGAGAGACAGGGAGAGAGAGAGAGAGTGTGCGCACGCGCGCGCGAGCTGAGGCTGGCCGTGAACCCGGATCCTCCGGTCTCCGCCTACCAAAGTACTGGGATTACAAGCGTGCGCCACCACGCCCGGCTTTAGATTGTGCATTTTAAAGAGTTTGGGTAGATATAGAAAAGAAGTTATATTTCATTTAATTAAACACACAGTGTTAACCTACGACAGATAATTACCATTATTATTAACAATTACCATTTTTATATTAAGTCAAGTGAGGAATTTGGAATTGTGTATGTTTGGTTTTCTTCAGTTTCCCACACTCTGTTATGCAAGCTGACTTCCACACCTCAACCTTCTTTTCCTGTTAAAAATTGTTCCACTTCTTCCTTCTCTTCTTGTTTCCTACTCTTTAGATAATTTTTAGGCCTTCCCCCAGTAGGTGTTTCAGATGGAAGGTAAGTAAAGTTGAATCCTTACTTCCTGAGTCTAAAGGTAGATACAAACATGTTAACAAGTTCAGGCACTGTGGCACATGGCTGTAATCCTAGTAATTGGGAGGCTGAGGCAGGAGGGTTGCAAGTTTGAAGCCAGTCTTGGCAATTTAGCAAGATCCTATCTCAAAATAAAAATAAAAAGGGCTGGGGGATATAGCTCAGTGATAGAGTACTACAGGACTGCCAAAAAAATGTTAACAGATAATTACAAAATGTTGCAACCCAAATCAGGAGAGACAGATACTAGAATATAGCCTACAACTCAGAATTTTACATTCAGAACCATCTATGATGGGCCAAGAGGGAAGAGAGTAGGATGTGTGTCCTTGGTTGAGAGAGTTTAGGGAGAGCCATTCCTTCCAGGGAGTGTTTCCCTTCTGTTGAGTCCCTGAGCTGCACCTCAGGTACACTGTGCACAACAGGGACTTGATGACCCAAAGCCCATCCAAGGCTCTAGAAAGAAAAGTGACTGTTGGGTGCAGCCTTAGAGGTGTACATGAGATACAGCAAGAATGCTGTAGTCATAGTGGGACTTCTAGAAGTAATTCTTGGCATCTAAATGTAAGCAGTGGTTAGCCATTCAGGAAAATGGATGAGGTGGCTTGTTAGGGGAGCACATGGAGGGCTAAATTGGTCTTTATCTATGTCTCTGTCAACATTCTCAGTACTATAGTCCAAAAAAACTGATCACCACAACTTAAAGGAAGGAAGATTTATTTGCTCACAGTTTTGGAGATTTCAGAGGTTCAGTCCATGTCAGGCTGGGTCTGTGTAGCACAGGGCATGGTGGTGGGAAGCAGAGAGAGAGGGAGAGAGCAAGGCTCTGCTCTCACATCATGGAGGCCAAAAGCAAGAAAGAGACCAGGCGGAGGAGAGGACCATACATGATCCCCAAGGCCACACCCCCAGGGACCCCTCCTCAGCAACCAAGCCCCACCTCCAGCATGGCTACTGAGTTTCCATGAGGGGTAAGGGGAAATTCTAAATCCAACCCATTGCAGTCTATGTTTCTCTCTGTGTGTGATTACTATTGACTGTTTACTTGTTTACTTGGTGTGTCCGTAGTGCTGTGTGTGTGTCTCCCTCTGATTACTGGTGCCTTTTTGCTTGTTTTGTGTTAAAGTTTCTAAAATTTGAGCATGTTAATATCCCAAAGGTCTTTTGGGAGGAACAGAGGTGATTGATGGAGCAAGGTCCGTATAAGAAAAGGGAGAAAAATAGATTTTTGTCCTGGGTGTCCTAAGCAGAAATGCTCTCTGCTGAGCCCTCAGGGAGGGTGGGAAGATGGACTGTGGTGAGGGTGGGTAGGCCATGTGGCTGCTTTTATTCTGTCCATAAAAGAGAATCAGAGGGAAGTAGATGGAATGAGCAGGAACAGGAGAGCAGTGAAAGTTTCAAAGAGTTACCCAAGAAATGGGTACATGAGCTAATTAGCAACATTTAAGAACATTAGGAAGGATTTTAGTAAAGGTTGAAGTGTTGGTCTGCTTAGTTGCAGGCTCACCCTTGTTTCTTGGGAATACTTTGGTAGTCTTGACACTAGGTTAAAAATTTTCCAGTTGATGAAGGGGTGCCTTCCCAGTTTTTCTTAGCTTCCTTCAAAGGCAAAAAAAGAGTAGAGAAATAATGAAGGTCTCCATTTCTACTGTGTCTCCTTTCATGACATTTCTGAATGTCCTCCAGAATCGAGTGTTTCTAGAAAGCTTATAAATGTATTGTCTAAACTTTACACAATTGCAAAGAAAATCTTTCCCACTTTGCAAAGTTAATTCTAACTAATATAATTTACTTTTTTGTAAACAATACTGTTTGATTGTTACATAACATTCTTATTGATTTTCCTTAGCAACCACTTTTTATCAAAACATATCAAAAAAATTTCTTTGCCAAGGGATGGAAATCACTTTTTTAAAGACAGAAAAAAGTCACCAGAGTTATAACCATTTAACATTATTTTCAAAGCTTTATTCAACTCTGACAAATTGAGTAAATCCAAAGAAAATATAGCTAATTGAAAATGCCTTTAGAGAATGTGTTATTAAGTGAATTGGAAATGTAACTTTTTATATTCCCTTTCTTAATTAGTTGTTAGAAAAATTTCAGCACTGATTACAGCTTCTAGACGTAATTCAGTGTTTTAAATTAATGTAATTTGGCTTCTGTGATATATGAAAATATTCTCTGATCTCTTGAGTTGGCTTACGTTTGCACATAAGATTATAGTATCTCCATTTTAAAAAATCTGTTTTACTTAATTTTTATAGTGACTACAACAATTACCTAACTTGAATAACCATCTTTTGATTTTTTAATGAATATTTGGGAAATAAAAGTTCATGTTAGTAAGTTACTCTTGAGTTTTATCCTGCTGATATATCTAACAACTTTTCTTTTGCCATCATGAAAAAAAATCACTATTAACTAAATTGTTGTGAGGCTGTTCTGTTTTCAATTTTTTTTTGACAAAATTGATAACATGAATCTCGATAGTAATTGTCTCTAGTCAATATGGTAGAGATTAAAACTAAAATAGAGTCCCTACAAAAATACCTATTTGCTGAATTTTACTCACTAAATGATTCAGTGCTTCAAAGGTTTATTTTCCTAAAAACAAACAATGAAACCCCAAAGGAATATTTGGGGTCTTACAACAATCTGTACCTAGAAATGGACTAGCATGGTGTTCTTTATCTTTCAGCCCATAAAGATGACATATTGTTCTTCTTTCTCTTCATCTCTGGAACAGATGCTTCTGGCAGCTGGAATCCCAAGATTAGTTTGTCCAAAATATGAAAGCATGTCATCCAACCAAACTATTAGGTTGACCCAGTTTTGTGGCTTCCAGTAATTATACTATTCTCTACAACACTCTAATTTAATTTCCACATTATGACATTGATGGATTTGGGGCTAAATCTGCCTATCTTACATTGATGGGTTTGGGGCTAAATCTGCCTATCCCTGTTCAAATAAATTGCTTAAAAAAAACAAGCTTTAGATCCTTTATATTCTGATCCATTCTAGCAAAATGTAGAACTTTGAAACCTATTCTTATTATTCCGTCACATTCCAAACCCATTTTTAATTGAAGTGTGTTTCTATATCAGAAAACATTCTAAAATCCAAATTTCCCAATTAATTCCCTCCTTTATGTTGCAAATGTAAGACAAATTTAAAATTTTAGTTTCCATTCTTAAGCTAGGAAATATTTATATTTTTATTGTTATGTATTTATGTCACATAAGGGCAATGGATGATCCACATCAATCTATAATAATTTTCAATAATTTTATAAACTTTAGAAGTAACAGCATAAATTCACAGTAATATTTATGTTAAATATTCTGTTAATGAAATCCATATATAACCTGAATAAACTTGAGCCTTTTATTTAATTCAGTACTTACGATTGTGTTTTGGAATAAGATTTTTATAAGCCACTTTCTTTTTTTTTTTTTGCGGTACTGGGGATTGAACGTAGGGGCGTTCTACCTCCGTGCTACGCCCCCGGCCCTATTTTTTATACTTTATTTTGAAACCATGTCTCACAAAGTTGCGGAGGGCCTCACTAAGGAGAGAGAGAGAGATAGAGAGAGAGAGAGAGAAAACGAGAGAGCTGAGGCTGGCCGCGAACCCGGATCCTCCGGTCTCTACCTCCCAAAGTACTGGGATTACAAGGTGCGCCACCACGCCCAGCTGTCTATAAGCCACTTTCTGATAGGTATTTTACCAACATCATTCACTACATTTTATACTACACCTTTCTCTAATGAGGTCTAAGGTAAACATGAAAGCTTAAGTTTTACAAGAGTGTTAATAGAGCTATTTATATTGCCACGATTGGTATTAGTTAAGACTAGACAATTAAGAAACATCAGTAACTGTTGAAGACAAAATATACTTAGCCAGGTACCTCTACAGGCAGTCTGTAGTAATATGTGTCCTCAAATTATCTTTGCATCTATCATGTCCATCTTAGATCTCACCTCTAGCTAGTGAAACAAAATTCAGACCATGTAAAATGCAGAAGAACCTATGCAAATTAATATTCAAAAGAGACTTGGTTCAGCTCTCAGACAGCCTATACTTAATGTTAGATGAAACGACTCACCTGATCATAATAAGGAAATAAATCATGCTCATTCTATAGGTAATTCATTCCTATAGACTGACTCATACTAATGATTAAACCTTTTCAAAACAACACCTTATAGCTTTGTTACCCAATATGTAATATAAGTAACATGTAATATGTCCACTAAAATATCACCCTTTATTTCTAAATTTTGTAATAGGTAGGTAGATAGATGTGTGTGTACATACACATGTATATGTATACACAAAATTATTTGAAATGGATATATCATCATATATAACATTTATGGATATATTATATTATGATAGATGATATATATTCAACTCCTAATCATTTTGTAAAATAAAACTCCAGATTATTTTGTGTAATAGAGCATTATCCTTGCACTCCATGCACACACAGCCTAGTGAATACTGAATTATACTCAGTTATTTCTATGTCTGTTTATTCCATGTATTCATGAACTTTATGGTCTCCTAAAGGAAAATGCAATGTGCTGTTCACTGCTATGTTCCTATAATTAGCAGACACTTGCATGCAAAAGGTGTTAAATATACTTTAGAGAAGAAGTCAATGACTTTAAATTATTTATTTTCTTGTTTTGAAAAACAAAATAGTTTAATTAAATATAACTATAATCTAGTACCTTTTTCCCCATTGGAAATAATGAATTCCTTTTAAAGTTTTCTCTGTCTTCACCAATGAAATGTACCCAGCTATACTCCCCTATCCTTATTCTTATTCCCTTGTCCGTTACTGTCCCACAGCGCACCTGAGGGGAAAAAAATGACGAAGACCCAGAGTAGATTTGAGAGGGGCAGGCCAGGGGACCTCACTCTTTGGCGAAGGTCCTGCTGGATACTGGTCCATAGCTTTTATTCATTGTTGAGGGGGGAGGATGAGGTATGGATGCTCCTGCATGCGTACAGGGCTTGTGAGATCAAATTTAACTAGTAAACGTGCAGTGAGGGCTAGAGGTAAACATTTAACTGTGCTGGCTGCAGAACAATTGCACAAAGTCTTTGAGAGAGCAGTTAGCAATAAAACTGCTGAGGATGTGCAGAAAATCCTTCAGACAACGTTTGACAAGTGGGATATTTGGGAGTAGGCACCTGCAAGAGACCCAGGAACATTTGCCTTGGAGGAGCAGGCTGCTTTCAGCTAGCTCATCAGTCTGATCATGGCTTTCCATGACCCTTAGACCTTTCCTAGGCAAACATTAACCTGTGTCTGGCAGTCCCATTCTCCACATTCCCTAATGTCTCAATCAACTCCAAGATTATTCTAGCCATCTTAAAATTATTCACCTCTCAGTGCATATTTTCCAGTGTCTTAATCAACTCTGTGGTAATTATTCCAGTAATCTATATCTTCAATGTAGAAATTCAAGATGGAAACAGAACATAAGAAATAACCCAAGATAAGAAACGTTAAGACCTTAAACATTGAGACAGTAAGACCTCCAGGAGCCTCCAGAAACCCAGCAGTGGCAATTTAAACTTAGATTAGGCATATGCAGATTTAAAAAGGTCCTAATTACACAGAAATCATTTCTTTAGATATTTCCTGGCAAATATATATTGGAGAGAACTATTTTCCCCTTATCCCAGCTTTTTCTTTTTCATCGCTAAGTCACACATAATAGGGCTGTCTGGTTTGTGAATCATATAATGAAGAGGGAAAGGATCTTTCTCCCAATTGGCAAGGACAGGCAGAGACAGGGAGAATTAGACCAGTTCTTCCTTATATGACAACTGAATGTGGCCCATCGTCTGTTTTCTTGATGGATGAGAAGCTTTCCTGGACCTCCACAGTCCATTTCACCCAGAAGAAATGTGCTTGGAATACTTATCTAATATTAAAGTCCACAATAGGTGATTAAGCAAAGTTCATGACTGTCCATTAAAACGCACAAATGTTCTATTAAAGAAAAGAACCCCCAAATGAGATCTTTATGTGCATGCATATTCATGAAATCCTGCCTATTTCTAGATTCCCACATGTAGTTAATACTTTCACCTTCATTTTCCTGTCTTATAGCACTTACTGTGTTGTTTCATACATCCTAGTTCAATGTATTTTTCAGTTAATGTAGGAATAGGTGAATGGATGGGTTTGCTGAGTCAGTAGCTCATCCTCTAACTCAACCTGTGTTTTGAAGGAGATATTTTATTCCTACAAATGCAATGGTGATATTCCTGTGGTTTTATGTTGAATACCATCAGCCCCATATTCTGACTTACAATACCTGGCTCAATCTCAGATATTTTGATAACTACACAAACTTGCATATATACTATAGAAATGTATGATTACATTCAAATCAAAGTTATATCAAATCAAAGTTTAAATGTTATATCTTTTCACTTATACTTTTAATAATGCATTGCAATTATGCATCATAGTGAGGTTCAATCTGATACAAACATACATGCACACAGCTCTTGATATACTTCCTTCTGCATCTCATCCTACTCCCTCTTCTCCCTCCCTGTACATATTAATGAAATTGGTAGTAATAACTTCATATGTTGCCATAGTATTATTTGAATGGCTTCCTTCCTCAATCCTCCTTTAATATATTCTATTGAAAATAATGAGATATTATTTTTCTAAATAGAAATCTTTGAAACCTCCAGATTTAGTGACTAAGTAAAGGAAATGCTGAACTATATACAGGAAATATATTGACTGGCTATATAGTAGGTTACATTCAGTTCAGTTTTTTTTTAAGAAATCAACTCTTGAAAATGGTTATACGCAACACATTAACTGAAAATATCATGTATTTTAAACAGTTGTACAAGTATATAATAGTATGCAGATAACATCCAATTATCTATTGAAAATTAAACACTTTAGTCATTCAGTGGTAATTTTTTCCACTTGTTATTAAACAAATGTTTTACTTAATATTTTCTCTGAAATGAAAGCTTTCGTATGATGTGGCATTTATTAGGGTTAACTCAGCCATTCCAGAGTAGGAGCTTGGTTCTAACTTTAATTTGAGAATGCATGTAATAAGAACTTCTTATGGTTGTATCGTAATTTCGTTTTACTCCTGAATAGCATGTTATTAAGTCAATCAACAGATGTTAATTAAGTATAAATTGTATGCTGCAATGGTGAAGGCACTTATATGGAACCTGGGCAATATCGTTCAATTCAAGCGAGATGACAAGCACTCATAAAACAAGCTGATATATTGAAATTTATTCCAGGAATGCATGCGGCTATGTGATAAACATTAAAAATATCAAAAATATTCAGAGAGGCGATGTGACAGTTGGAAAGGATGAAGAAATCCTCCCTCCCGTCCTTCCTTCTTTCTTTCATTTCTTTCATTCTTCTTTTATTTATTATCTAGTGAGAGAGTAGTAGGATCTAAGAATAAAAGGAAGAATAAATAAATCATGTTCCTCATAGAGCTCACTGTCTACTAGAAACCAAAAGCATACTAGAGAGAGAGAGAGAGAGAGAGAGAGAGAGAGAGAGAGAGAGAAACAATTCCTGGAGATGGTAAGACTTAAAGGGGAAAGAATTTAGATTGATGTAAGATAAGGGAGAAATTATTCTAGGCATAATAAAATATCAGCATCTGTCATGATAGAAACATTAGTTGCGCTAAAGTTTCCTTCATATCTTTGATGTTTAGCACTGAGTAAGTGTATAATGGATGCCTAGTAAATATGTGTTGAGCTAATTTAACAGCATGTTACTAGGACAGCAAGGAGACTGCTCCATCTGGATGAAGTATTCATTTTGAAGATTAAGAAGAAATAAGAGTTGTCTAGATCTCCCCAACTATTCAGGTGCCTCCAGGCTGAGAGACGAATGTAATAGTTGCTGTAGTATTAAGCCTGTGTTAGGTCAGGAGACATGATATAATGAAGATGAATGTGACACTTGTGCATGACCTGTCTGATGCCTAATAATATAAGTCTGGGCAAGATGCAAACCAAGTAGATCCAGGAAGAAAACTACTGGAGAAATAGTGGCTATATGAGTCCATTTTTTTGTGACTAAGGACTGAAGTCAGGGTGAGACCAGAAGTGAGTTTTTAACCAAATGTGGTTATTGAGAAATGAAGGTTAAGGATTTTTGCATGAGTAGTTAAGTGAAGTTAAAGCAGGAATTTCAAGGAAGCAAAGGTTGGGGAATCTCATTTAGTTCCAATAGATGCCTCAAGTCTGAGTGTTTTTAGTGGACATGTGTGTGTTATTATATGTTTGAGAGTTATGTAGCTCGGGCCATACATGTGTTGGTTGTACCATAGAATACCTTGCATGCAACTTCTTTTTTTAGAATTGTGTTGGTGCAATGTGATTATACATCATAGTGAGAGTCATAGTGACACATTCATGTATGCACACGGTATCTATTGATGTGGTTCCCTCCTAACCCCATCCTGTTCTCCCCTGCTCTCTCCCACTACATGCTAGTAAGGTTGTTAGTGAAATCTTCACATTTGGGCATATTTGGTCTGTTACCTTCCTCAAGGCTCTTCCTCCTGCCCCCTACTCTCCCTTCCCCGATCTCCTTCCACAATTTTACTGGTCTCACTCCCTATCATCATAAAATTCCTTTTCTTTCCTATTTTCTCTCTACCTTCCACTATGAGAGAAAACATAGAACCCTTGGCTTTCTGAGACTGGTTGATTTCACTTTGCATAATGTTCTCTAGTTCCATCCATTTTCCTACAAATTATATAATTTGTTCTTTATGGCTGAGTAAAACTCATTGTTTGTATATACCATATTTTATTTATCCATTCATCTACTGATGGGCACTGAGGTTGGTTCCATAATTTGGCTATTATAAATTGTGCTGCTATAAACATGAGTATATATGTATCACTGTAATTTTCTCTTAAATCTTTTGGAAAGATACTGAGGAGTATTACAGCTGGGTTAAATGATTGTTCCATTCCTACTCTTTTGAGGAACCTCCAATCTGATTTTCATGGTGGTTGCATAGCAACTTCTTTTATCTAACAGTCTTGATAAAGTTAGGATTAGGGGAGAATAGCTATCAAGCGACTGAAGGAATGAAGGGTTGCAGCGTTAAGGGACTTGTCCAGTATACAGCAAATTGCTCTTGTTCAGCTCAAGGATAAACTGAAGCTTCTTTATAAAGATGTTATTGGCCTTGTTAATTCACTGACCTTCTAATCAAAGTCCTCAGAAATTGTTAATGACAAGTGGGAAATGATTCATGGAAATATAGATATATGTCAGGGCTATTTTGGATATCCTTATCAGCTCTCGTTGCATCTTCACATTCTTGCTCATCAAAGGTTGGCCTTAGGAAAGTAGATCAGAAAAGACATTGCTGAATTTTTTTTAAAGCTAACTGATGATCCAAAGCACTCAAGACTTATCTTGATGATACCTAGTTCATAAACTTGTGGCATGTGAATTAAGCACCATGCCCCTACCCTCATAGTTCCCTCTGCTAGCTGTAAGGCCCCCTGTCTACTCACTGCTGCATCTGTCAAATATTTGCAACTATGCCATTTAGCTTAACCTTTATGTTCACTCACATCCCAACCCAGAAGTAAATAAAGGCCTTGATCACACCTGACTTAGAATGGAATAAATATTGCCACTAGTTTCCTACCCACTTTGTGCCCTCACTGACTGAGAAAGGTTTACAGCCACTTCACCTGCAAGGGGATGAAGGAAAGCTCCATTAGGGTGAAGGACATGAATTAAAGTTAAGGCTCCATTGAATAAAGGTTAGACTGTAACCCACCAATTTTCCATTACTTCTTTTGCGTAGCAGGAGACCCAGCAGGATGATGGCTGCTATCCCTGGGGAAAGGTACACCAATCTGTTTTTATAATAGGTAGTGGTTGTTTTTAGCCCTCTTACAGAGCAGGAGAGTTAGACAGGATTTGTAGTCTGTTCATATTTCCCTAGACTGAGCAGAGAATGGAGGAATGGAGGTGTCATGTAGTCTAGCCACATTCCTGGGCTTTCCTTGTCTTCTCACTAACCAGCCTGTCTTCATCATGCAGCAGCCTGAGACCAATCGTATGGATCTAGTAGAGTAGAGAGGGGAGCAGGCCCCAGCCACACCAGCAGTCTGAGCAAAAGGAACTTTCCCTTTGAACTTGTGTAGTGAGTAGTACTTATCAAAATGAGAAGGTATGTTTGCTGGTTTTTGTCCTCCGTGCATATTTTCACAGAGAGGTAATAGAAAGTGGCTTGTTTCAGAGAGAACTTAAATGTTCAAGGTTTCCCTTCAAGAATCTTGCCTTCCTGTCTTTAATGTCCTAATTTCAAGGTATTTGATGACTGTTTTGGTCAGCTTTTCCATCACTGTGACCAAAATACTTGACATGAACAACATAGAGGGGGAAAGGTTAATTTAGGCTCATGGTTTCAGAGGGATAGTCCACAGTCAGCTAACTCCAGGCAGATGTCATGGAAGCACAGCAGGTGGCAGAGGACAGGATCTCATCTCATGGCAACCAGAGGTGACAGAGAGTGACCAGGGACAGTCCTTGATATATACCAAGCCACCTTAAGGTCCTCCCAGTGACCTGTCTCCTCTATCCATACCCCACCCACCTAAGTTGCCACCTAGTAAATACATGCACATTATGAATTCTTTAGTAGATTTATCCATTGATGAAATTAGAGCCCTGATTCAATTACTTCACCTCTGAATACTGTTGCACTGGAGATGTGCTTTCAATACATGAGCCTTTGGGGCAACATTCCAAACCCAAGCTACAACTACCTTATACTTCAGTTTCTTAGTAATTGAATTATTATCTTTCCTTCTGCAATCCCTATTCTGCTTTATATCCCAGTCACGTGAACAGATTTGGATCCTTGATCTTGACCTTAACCTCTATTAATGTGGTCTACTTATGTTCTTTGACCCAAGCAGATGAACCCTTTCACCAAATGACTATTCCATCCCTGCATGCATGATGCTCTTGGTCTCAGACTTAAGGGCCTGTCCTTTTTGTACAATCATTTCTTTTTTAGTCCAGGATCAGCTATTAGACTCCTTTCAAGTCTCAGATAAATAAAACCTATTCCTACTCCTGTGAAATGCTATCCAGCTCTATTTAATCATCCCTGGTCCCCCTCCTTCAACTCTCCTGTATCTGCTTGATGGTACTGTGTACCCCAGTTATGTGGGAACTCAGTAGAGAATCTAATCTTTGGAGTAAAAAAGATTGAATTTCTAGTTTATTTCTGCTTTTTATAATTTTGAATGTTATTCTACATCTTTCTCTTGAAGTCTCCTTAACTCTCTGAAAATGAAGTAAATAATTTTAACCTATTTGGTAGTTTTTGAAGGGTAAAGTAGATAGTGTCACATACCAGCCCTCAATCTCCCTCTGAGTTGGAGTCAACCCCTCCTCCTCCTTCCCTTGTTTTCTCTTCCCTTCTCTGCCTTTTCCCCCTTCCTTTCTTAAAACAAAAGTTATTGAGAACAAGGCCCTATGCTCTGTAGTAAGAACAGAACTCTCAAATAGCATACAGTCTAGTATTAGAGACAGAGACACAAATCAATGACTTTGTAGAGGCCATAAAAGAAAAGAAGGCAAGGCTAGCAAGGCTCAGAGTTCTCTTTCCATCTCCTCTTCAGAGAAAAGAATAGAGTGAGCCTGCTCAGGATCTACTACTGAGAATGCTTGCAAGAAAACATGTGATTATGCATAAATTGTATGTTAGTATTGCATAAGAGTGCTTATTTCTCACTGCCAGAAAATGTCCTCCCAGATCCTGTGCTTTCTAAATATCAGTGACTACATGTTTTTCTCCTACCATGCAACTTTTGCGGTTTGGTTGATCACCTTGATCAATGAACAGATGTATTCTGCTCTTTAGGCCAATAAAAATCTCTCTCTGGCTACAAAGGTTACTTTTTTTTTTTGAGGGGAATGGCTGTGATATCTGTAAGGAAGAACCGCCTATGGTTGTGAATCTCAAATTATCTTTTAACACCTTTATGTTCAGGCTCTTCAAAGATGTAATTAAGGGCAGTGGATCCATCCCTGGTATTCCTTTATATAAGAAAGGTAGCATGAAATGTTGCTTTTGATCTTTGATCAAAATATGAAGTTCCTTTCAACATGGGCAACAGGAAGAGAGTTAAACATTTATCTCTCATACAAAGCTAACCTGAAAACTTGAAAAACTTAAGAATCTGCTCCCCCAACCTTTTTTTTTTTTCTCTGTAGCAGTTTGTTCCCAGGATTAGCCAGAGAGTTGTTTCATTTTCCATTCAATCTCCTTAAAGATGCAGTTGTTGGTGGTGATTCATGCATGTTTAAATAGAGGTCATTAAGTTTGTTACTGTGATTGGAATATAAACTACTCACCAAAGCCCAGTATGAGGGAGGCCCTTCAGGCTCACCTTTCCTTCCTCAGCATTTCCTCTTGCCTAGGTGAGCATCCTGAGCCATCTTGGTTCATGGCTCAGGGGTGCCCTCACCTTGTTTTCTCAGACAATAAGAAGAGGATGTGATTACATCTCAGAAGGAAGAAGGAAGTGCTTTTAATTCTTTGGAGGAAAGAGCTGCCTTTTGGGAACAGATTGCTATGATTCTTTTTGATTAATAGCACACTTCCCACTCAAGATTACAGGGTGAAGGGAAGAAAGCTTGACTCATTTAAGAAAGCCAACGAGGCTGGATATGACTGTTTTGAATTGTAGTAATTTTCCCAAGCACTTGCATAGAAATCACAGTACAGTATTTGGCTCCCACTGCATCATGGTGAGGTAGGTGGAGTGAGAATTATTATTTCAACTGAAGATGAGACAACACTGGTTCTCCGGGGTCTCATAGTAGAATGTCACAGAAGGACCTCTAAATTATATTTTATAACTTTGGATGTGCTGCTTTCCCATAAAACCTTTTTACTTCCTTAGGTAAACTATGCACCTCTGTGCATACTTATATTTATTTTAATGTAGTTGAGTTATTCAACTAATTTAGTCTTTATGAGGCAACCATCAAATAGTCTAAATTCAACTATAGTCCTCTCTTCCAAGATTTATTCTCCCCAAATCTGACTAATTTATTTATAAACGTGCAAAATTAACTTAGGTTAAAAATATACCTTGGGGGGAAATATACAAACATCTAAGGAAGTGCTATAATTGAGTATTGTCTTCATACTAAGTGGTACCCCAGGTGCTCAAAATAGCTCTATGACAGAGAAGGAGTTCACTGAATGATTGCCCTATGGAACAATACAGGGAAAGCACCACAAATCCATTTGGTTCTTATGTCTAGAGAGAGAGATATGGGAAGTCAATGCTTTCATATAAATCATGTGGGAAGAGGAGCAAGAAAGGAAGCCAGGGATGACAGACTTCCATCAAGATAATCATATTCAAAACTTTTATTTAAAAAATTAATGTGATTTTTATGAGTAAAAAAATCCCATTTAATGCATTACTCTAAACAAACATGGTTACTAATCATAACTGGAAGGGATTACTGACAAAGAAGCCTTTTAGTTGTATGAGCTGCTTCCTAGGACATAAATCATCCAAAATGGCTTAGAGGTTCTATATTAGTTAACTTTTCCATTGCTGTGACCAAAATACCTGACAAGAACAACCTAGAAGAGGAAAAGTTTATTTGGCTCTCAGTTTCAGAGGTTTAGTCCATTGTTGGCTGGCTCCAAGTCAGAGACATTATGGTGGCAGGGTGTAGCAGAGGACATCTCATGTTATGGCAGCTGGGAAGCAGTGATCCAGAGGAAGGGACCAGAGACAGATATAATCCCCAAGGTCACATTCCCAGTAACCTACCTCCTCCAGCCATACCCTACCTGTCTCCCATTACCACCCAATAAACCCATTCCAATGATTAATCTAATGGATATATCTCTGATGAGATTATAGCCCCTATTCAATTATTTCACCTCTGAACGTTTTTATATCGACAATAATGAGCTGTTTCAGTGGATATTCTATAGCCAAACCATAAGAGATTCTAACACTGAGTGTGGTCAGAAGCTCATCAAAATTCAATTCAGTGCCTTCTCTCCAGTGGTTCTGATTGACTTGATAGACTCCAGGGGTCTGCATATTAATTCTCTAGACCATTCTGTTAGAGAAGGTCTGAAGACCACACTTTCTGGATTTCTAAGAAGTCAAATTCATAGAGAGAGAAGAAACAATGATGGTCACCAAGGACTGGGGGAAGGTTAGGAACTCATGCATAAGGGGTGCAGAGTTTTGATTTGGGCATTTAGAAAGATCTAGAAGTGGATGGCCATGATGGTTGCACAAAAATGTGAATGTACTTAATGCTACTGAACTGTTTAAACATGGTTAAAATGGCCAATTATATGTTATGTATATGGTAACTCAATAGAAAAAAAAAGATTTCTGATGCAAGTGGTGATTGTTCTTTAAAAGTACTTATGTGTCTTGACTTTCTTACTGTTGATAAAGAAAACAGACATCTCCGGTTTAAAATGGCATAATTCAAGCCCAGTTACGGATTAATGTTGTATAGTAGTTTATAATTTCTTTAGGTAGAGCAAAAATAATGAACTTAATAAAGTAGTGATAATACTTGATTTTGCATTTATAAAGAGAAAATAAATTTCTTGGATATCTTCATGTGACCAAATGGATGGAGTATCTCAACTAGTCACTCAATCTGCATTCTGACTGTTCCTCCCCCTACTTCTTTCAACTGAATGCATCCAAGTTTGCTTTATTTTATTTTTGCAATACAAATGTGTAGTGATACTTATGCTCTTTCCAGGATAGGGTGTGGGCCAACGTGGGGAAGAGCCTGAACTGCATTATTGCTATGGTAGATAGACTGATTGAGAAGGATGGCGGCGGTGAAGGCTGCAGCGGAAGCAAGGAAGAGGGAGAGAAGGAGCCTTCGCTGGAGGCCTCCATCACATCTCACCCAAGGGGTAAGGAATCATTTTTTCCCCAATCATTGACTGAGTAAACAAAATGAGAAAGTCATGATAAAATGAGATAGAAGAAGAGAGTCAATAGGGTCTTTGATGAAAGCACTGATAGCGGCTTTTCCACTGCTCTGGCGTGGATAATGGAAGGCTATTTATCAAATTGCATCTCAGTCATGTTTTCAGAACTGCTTGCAATGCTTATTTTTTCTCCTCTGCTGCATAAAACTGCCTTGAAAGGAGAACAGTATTTTCTTTTAAAGGGTCTGACATAGTTTAATTACTTCTGCCCATTCTCCCAAAATTTCATTAGAAAAACAAATAAGCATTGCTCTTAACTCTTAGAAACTTTGAGGTATATCAGGACACAGTATCGCTCACAGGTCCTGAACAGAATGCAGTGTGACAGAATGCTTTATTGCCTTATTCGAAGGAATATTTTTCTGTGTGTGAAATATCCCCCAAATATTAATAAGGTTTGATTCTGAGGGCTTTGTGCATTATTTTGAAAATATATCACAATACTAGATTTTCACAGATGCGCGTGTGTGTGTGTGTGTAAAAGAGATGGCTGGAGAGAAAGAGAAGGAAGGGAGAGAGAGAGAGAGAGACTTTCAAATGTATGTCATGTGTTAGCAGGTTGACTAGCAAATGTGATAAAATATTAACTGTAGTTGTGCTGTGTTGTTATTATTGTTGTTGCTGCTGTTATTTTGGCCACTGTTGACACAAAAACCAATGTTGACTTTCTTTATGGTATAGGAACTGCTATTAGAGTTGACCTAGCTTTTCTCCTAGTTATCTTGTGTTTACAAAGAATAAATAGTATTTTTATATGTCATACTGGGTTATAGACTGATAGAAACATACATGCACTCAACTTTTAGAACCCTTCCCTCCAGGTCCCTCCCCGTACATGTCTTTGAGATGGTACTTTTGTATACATACATAGCATTATTTTAATTGTTACACTCTTTATGTCTCAGTATCCCCTCCTCTCTTCCCTAAACCCCCTCTATGACTCCATTGGAGTTTCTGCTCATCTACCTGATGTTACCCTTATTTCTGAATTCCTACCTAGATTCTACATTTAAGAGAAAACATACAACTATTTGGTTTTTGAGACTGGCTAATCTTGCTTAGCCTAATATTCTTGAGTTCCATTCATTTTCCCACAAATGACATGATTTTGTTCTTATTTATGGTTGAGTAAAATTCTATTGTATGTATATACCACAATTTTGTGATCCATTCATCTGTTGATGAACATCTAGGCTGGTTCCATAATTAAACTGCTAGAAGTAGGCATAGGACCAATATTTCAACATGTAGGTACTGGTAGAAACTTCCTGAGTAAGACTGTGAAAGCTCAGGAAATTAAAACAAGAATTAATAAAAGGGATGACATTAAATTAAAAAGCTTCTGTGCAGAAAAAGAAACCATCAAAAGTCTACAGAGAGAGCCTACAGAATGGGAGATCTTTGCCAGCTCCCCCTCTGATAAAGGACTAATATCTAGAATATTCAAAGAGCTTTAAAAACTTAACACTAAAAATAAATAGCCCAGTCAAAGAATGGGCGATTGAACTGAATAAACACTTTTCAAAAATGAAATACAAATGGCCAGTAAATATATTTAAAAAGCTCAATATCATTAGCAATCAGGGAGATGCAAATCAAAACTCCACGGAGATTCCATCTAACTCTAATTAGAATGGCAATCATCAAAAACACAAACAATAATAAATGCTGATGAGGATATGGGGAAACAGTAACTAATACACCGTTGGTGGGACTGCAAACTAGTACAGCCACTATGGAGATCAGTGTGGAGGTTTCTCAGAAGATTGAGAATGGAACCACCATGTGACCCAGTGATAATTGCTCCTGCGCATCTTTCCAAAGGAATTTAGAATATTAATATTAGTATCACTGATCACTAATCACTAATATTACTACTATTTAGAATATTAATATTAATATCAGAATATTATAGTGATACATGCATATCTATGTTCATTGAAGTCTGTTCTTTTACTTAAAAAAAGACTCATAAGAAAGTATAGGTGTTTATAAAATTGATGTTTTCCTGATTTTCCACTAGCGAAATTTTCATCAGAAGTTGAAAATTGTAAAACATTCATCTCTCATCACTTGATTATCAGTACAATCCTTTCAAACTAATATTTGTAAACTAAAGCTTTCTAAAGTTGTCTTATTGCAGATGGTCTCTCTTCCACTTATTGTATATGCACATAAGTAAAAAGCTTACACTAATGTTCTTTATGTCACACTTAATTGGTTTCACTGTATATTGGAATTTTCTTATTTAATAATATCAATTTTATTAGCTAATGAATCTAATACAGTTCTATAACTTCACATGAATCAAAATGAAAGCTTGTCTTAGCTATATCATAAAGAAATAGTGTAGTTCAATTTTCTTTAATTGAACATATATTGACTATCAACGGTGAGCCAGATACTGCTGTGCTCTGGAAAATGAGGTAAGTAAGCAGAATCCAAAATGGGGTGATTTATATTGTCCATTGATGGATTTTTCGGGACATTCATTATTTTTCAGCAGAAATAGGATAAGAGATACCAGATATTGCTACAGTTTTTTGTTTAGTGCTTGCTAAACATCTCTTGAAGATAAAAATGTTTCAAAATATTTGAAATCATGTATTTTTTCTGTGCCTTGCAATTTATCAGAAGATTGGATCTATATGATAAAAATTGCATTTAAAATAAATATAATTATTAGACAAAATATCTGCAAGGTAAGATGAATCACTTTTATGTGAATGTGAGGCAATGTATGGACATAATCTAAAACCAGATAGAAGTTGCTACAATTGTAGATTGGTATTGTGGATTGTTAGACTCAAACTACTACATATTATGCTATAATCAATTTTAATTTTTCTTTATTTTATTATCTATATTGATTTCACCCATTATCAATTCTTCTTTGTGTTAAAAGGAGATATCACTATTTAAATGTGTAAGATAAAATATACTTTCATCTGAAATTATTTAATATATTAAATATTATTAAATAATTTCAAAGTTGAAGCATTTATTAACTAACATTTCACATGATAGTTGCATACAGAATACATTATAAGGAGCAAATCTCTGTGTAAAAGAAAATGCTTAACATATATAAATAGATGTTTTCCCAATGAAACTGTGGTCAATTATATTTAGTTGAGTAGCATCTGTATTATATTTAGACTTAATTGATAAGCTTAGTGAATAAAAACACATTATTTACTAATTTAGTGTTATAGCTTTTCTTACATCTTAGGGGAAAAACACCTTCAGTTTTTACCCTGATTTGTCATATAAAGCAATGCAGTGGAGCAATATATAGTGGCCTTTTGAACTAATAAAAAAGAAAAGAATAAACTAGTCATATATTCAACTTCAGCTATACTACCCAAACAATTACGGATGAAGATCTTGGAGACATGCATTCCCTATCCCCAATTCACCTGTATTTAGAAAATTTTGTTAGCAAAGTGATAACAGAGAATTTGTAAAGCCAAGTAAATAGGATGATGCATGATTTGTATTATATTTCAACCAAATATGAACATGTTGGACATTTCCTATTTACACACACACACACACACACACACACACACACACACACTTTAAGCAAACTAGAGTACACATAAATTCAGATCTATATTTTTATATCTTACATGTCAATATTTCCTCAGAAACATTTCCTGGAAATGTGATTATAATGATTGTAAACTAATTCATCAAAAGAGAAACCACTCTTTCAGACATTTAATTATTATAATAATGCTGTAATTAACACAAAAGCATCTTTGAATGTCTGTCTTCAAACACATTTCAAATATGTTCCTTTATGTTAGGTTGTTAGAAGTAGAATTATTTTGTAAGGAAATGTTGTCCCTTCTGTCTTATATACTCATTCATACTACCTATTTATATCCATGTTTGGTTTATAATCCAATATTATTTTTTATTTTGAACTCAAATGTTCTAGATTTAGCTTGGGAGCTCTTGATTTCTGTGAGCTTTGGATAGATTCATACCTCACCCTATTTACTCTGCGCACATGTGCGTGCTCTCTCTCTCTCTCTCTCTCTCTCTCTCTCTCTCTCTCTTTCTCTCTTTCTCCATCCCTCCCTCCCTCCCTCCCTCCTCCCTTGTTCTTGGCACCATAAAAGTGTTCCAGGCTTGTCATTTATATTCCCTGCCCCAGTTCAGCCAATTTCTGAAGTACCTTGTTGCTTTTTAAAATAATTTTATTGGTACATTATAGTCTCACATCACAACGTAGTTCATAGTGATAGTTACACACGTGCACACAGCACTTGGTGAGTTTTCCCCGGCTCCCTCTCCACTCCCCCCACTTCCCCTTACAAGATATTGAGATCAGCATTGGTATTCTCACATATGTACATAATGTCAGTGCAAGTGTTTCCTTCATTAATCCCCCCCACACACTCCCCAAGACCACACCTTCGCTCCTCTAGAGTTTCTCCTCCATTATCTAAAGTCCTTTTTATATTCCAATTACTCCCTAGCTTTCACATATGAGAGAAAACATATGACCCTTCACTTTCTATGACTGGCTAATCTCACTTAACATAATGTTCTCCAGGTCCATCCATTTTCCTGCAAATGACATAATTTTGTTCTTTATTGCTGAGTAGAATTCCATTGTGTGTATATGCTATAATTTTGTAATCCATTCATCTGTTGATGGATATCTGGGTTGGTTCCATAATTTGGCTATTATGAATTGTGCTGCTATAAACATGGATATGCATGTAAGAACCCTGGTTGTGTTTGTAGGAGAATAGCATTTAGAAACCAACAATTGCATGTGTAGAAATATTTTGGTGGTTCTCTGAAACAATAGGTATTTTAACTGTCAGCATACACAAGCACCCTTGTAACTACAGTTATCTAGCCTTAAATGTTTTTATACTAATTTCATGCTACTTTGGGTGAATAATACCTTATTGAAATTTCTGCTTATCTGTGAAATTTAACATTGTATAACTTATTATATTTCAAAAATATTATTTTTATAATAAAATCCATTTCATTAAAAGCCTCATATTTATCCCCATTTCCTGACTATGGAAGATATCCACTTCACTTATTGCTTCTTTACAATTAATTAACGAATTGAGTAATTTGAATCATCTAGCATTTATTGTAATGTATGATGTGATAAATACTGTTAGACATTTTTTGCAACATCATTTGTTAGTGATATTTTTCCTCATATCATATCACTTCTGATTTTTCTTTATAGAGTCCTGCAGATATTTTTAATCAATTTCTGGAATTTTATTCTGTTACATACAGTTTAATAATCTTTTTATTGGGATATATTTTTAAATCTCATAGAGTAAACTGAATTTAGGCTAGCTTTCTTCAACACCCTACTTTATTTTTATATTTTTGCTCTAATTTATGTCTGTTTTGCTTTAATACATATAGTATATTATAGTATGTAGTATATATAAATATATTTAACATGGTTAAACAGGTGGTCTTTTGAATTATCACAATGTTTTTCTATTTTCCTATGTTCCTCTATAACCCGAAAATATTATTCTCCTCAAGTTGCATATTTTTCTTTTTATAGTATATTAATTTAATAGTAGTATTTTAAAGGTATAGTTTGGAAGATTATTGCTATTTTGTTTGTTTTAGAGTTGTAAATTTTTTTGATATATCTTTTGCTCAGTTTATAAATTTCTTTCCAGGGTACATACAAATAATACCGAGAGAAGCAAAAACTTTGTCTACTGTCTCAAACACAAATAATAGAGTAACTGTTCCAAACATCTATAGCATCTATGTGTGCACGTGTATCTCATGAACACATATTGTTCTTTTATTTTCAGTCCACGTAAACACATTTATAGGCATCTGTTGTGTGTGTAAGCACCACATGCCCTCAATTTCATAATAAATAGAGGACTGAAAGATTAAATCAGCAGATATTAAAATCTCAGATTTTGATATGACCTTAAAGATTGTGTAATTAAATCTCCTAAATTATGTTAGCCGCTTACCTAGAATATCTCTGCTAATTTTCACCTAGCCTGTGATGCACATCTCTAGTTATAGAAAACCAATTTTATTTTCTAGTGCAGCACATTCCAGACATGGATCCAAATAGATTTCTTTTAATTTTACCCACTGGCCCAGATGTAATCCTTTGCAAGAAGCAGAAGAAATTTACTTTCCTTTTATTACATTAAGCCTAATTTATATATCAAAACAACCATAATATCCTTTTTGAAATTTCACTTTGTGGGGAATTTTCCAAAAGAATAGCATCAGATGTATCCAAATACTCACTTTTATCAGAGCCCTTCCTAGTTTGTCAAGCCGTCTAAAAACTGCAGAGCAACACAGGAAGACCACCTCCCTACTTGTATGTCCTACCAATATTGATGATGTCTAACCTCTCATTAGCTATTTGGACAGCTATATTTTTGCCAGTGGTTCTATCAACATTTATATGCCATGCTAAATTCAACTTTGCCTTCATGATTCAAGCAACATTCTATGCTGAGCATTGTGAAAGATTAGTGTCACAGGGAGATTAAGATGGCTTATGTTGATTCAACTGAAGAGACGGATGTCTAAACCCATGACTGCAGTATAAAACACTCTGAGTACACTCTAATAAAGATGTGTTTCCTTCATCCATCATATCTACTGTCCCACTCAGGCTTCTGTTATTCACATTTTATACACATTTCCCATCCATTCATAGGAGTCATAGATAAAAATGATGGGAAAACAGAGTTAAATAAGGTCCTCCAGGCACAACATGAAAAGAACCATATGCATTCAAATATACTCGTTAATCCCTGCCCTTCAGGGATGTGTGTTCAACCATCTGTACATTCACCCATCGATGCTATTGCCCTGCACGAATTTCTCCATCTTTCATAAATGTACCATTGTAGGGCCTGTAAAAAGGCCAAATACCCTACACCATTGAATTCTTCTTCCTAATCTACCCAGCTATAAATCCTGTCTAAAAGGAGATAAAATTCTTGGGACATAATTTTCATTAATGGTTCTATGCCGGCTGCAAGTCACCACCGCTTTCTCGTTCAAAGGAGACAAATACTCATGCAGACCACAGGCTCCATTCACTTACCACTGCTTAGAATTTGCTTCCAGTCCTGGGGTCCTCCTCTTCTTCCCACTTCATATTCCCTTTTAACTTGTAAAGCACATTCCTTATTTCTCCCTGGGATCTTAGGATTCACAGTGTTCACCACATCTTTTACTTCACCTTTGACCACCCCCAGTTAACACAATTGTCTGAGGACTACCAGAGATTTGGCGGTGAATTATGAATAGTCAATAGCTTCCTAATGCCAAAGATTAGTCATCTGAAAAATCCACTCCAACCTCCAAGTAAGGGCAACTGCAAGGTTTAAGCAAAGCACTCCTCTGTTCCATATTTCATCTTTGGATGCCCAGATAAACTCTCAGCCTAACATATGTGAAATAATTAAAGGATAGAATAATTTATTAATGCAATTCTGTATAGTTTAGGCAGTAAGCCTCATAGAAGAGATACACTAAATTTGCTTTTGTTTAAAGAGAAAGAGGAATATCCTTTATTAGTTCAACAGACAGTTGTTGATATCTACCCCATACCAGGCACTGTATTCAGAAGCACTTTCAACCATAGCCCTGCTCTTGCTGTCTTGTGGGTAAGCAAGTTGCATCTGTATCCAGTTAGAGATCTTCTAAAGGCTGCAATTACAAGATAAAAGACTTAGGAAAAGAAGTCTACATTTGGGAGGCATAGGCAGGTAGAAACTGCATAAAACATAAAGGGAAAGAAAGAACAGGAAAATAGGAACAAATTCATAACAAAGAGCCTTGGGGAATGGGCGTTAACCTCAACCCAGGTGTAGGAAACACCAAGGAATGTAAATCAATTGCAATTTGGATCCAGTGCAATTTTATTCCAAGGGATTCAAAAGAACAATCACGTTCACTGCTCACACTCACATTATGACAAGCACTTTGCCAAGAGTATCTGCCTCCTTCCCTCTCTTCCTCCTCAAGACCCACCTGAGGGGCGCATTCCATTCCGTTTTTCATTCTCATTTTATGGAGGAGGAAGTTAGGCAATTTTTCTAAAATCACAGAGCTGGTAGGCACCTGAGCAAGGATTCTGGTCTGGAGTGATCCCTGATGGAATTAGTTTAACAAAATTTGGGCTCTGTTGGAAAAGGAATGCTTAAATTTTTTTCACTTGTTTTTTTTTCTTCTTTTTTAAATATACTTTTATTGGTGCATTGTAATTATATATCACAGCAAGGTTCAATGAATGCTTGGAATTCAAGGCAGTTTGCATTTCAATTGACTTGCCTTTATGTTTGCCCTTGCTATTTTAATGAACTTTTTCTCAGGTAGTCTTATCTATGGCTTCTCTTGTTTGCTCAACTCTCTTTTTACTTTTGACAATCTCTCATATTCTTTTACCCCCACCTGTCTTTTCATGAGCCCTTGACATCTGCTGCCTCACCTCGCCTCATCCTTCATGCTGTGCCACGGTGAGCTGTGCTTTCTGTGACTTGCTCTTCAGACTTTGCTCTTCTCCACCCTCCCTCCACAGTCACAGACTCCTCCTCCTCTGGGCACCTTCCCTGAGCTGACTTTGGGGGACCAGTGTAGTCCCTCATGACCTCTTGCCCAGTGGAGCCCTGAGCTCTGGGCTTAATGCTCTGAGTTGCCATCTTGAAATTCCTAATAATGTTTACCTTTGAATTATGTTTTGTTAACGAAGTCCAACAGGATAATGCAGCCAGTGCCTAGCGCTTGGAATTTTGGCTCATGTGCATTTCTACCCTCACCCCCAGATGAGTTCTCCAGTTTCCGCCTGCCCCCCATTCTCATTCCAGCCAGTGATCTTGTCCCACTCCCACCTACCAAGAGACCTGGGGTCAGCCAAGGGGTCTTCAAGGCTCTGTACTCATATCCCCATGCCTCAGGAGTGTGACACGAAAGAGTGAATTAAAACCATTGACCACAGTGACAGGTTGGTAGAAAAACTTGTTTGCTGCTTTCTCAACAGGGCCCTGCATTTTTATTTTTCACTGGATTCGGGCCAATTTTACAGTCATTCTTTCTGCAGGGCTTATAAGCATGAAGGTCCACAGGTGTTGCACAGGGAAAGAAGAAAGAACCCAGGACATGGATAAAAACTAGGTCCAAGTAGGGAGCATATGTCCCTTCACATGAAGCCACCGCCCCAGCCCCAGTCCATTTCTACAGGGGGATGTGGAGCTAAAGTGGCCTTGTCTTTGGATTTTTCAAATAAATCTGAATTTTTAAATTTTGAAATATTTTATTTTATTATGAAATATCCCAAACTTGTAAAGGTTAAATGTATTGAAAAGTGACAAAGTAGGGTAAATAAGCCTGGCTTGTGGGCCATTCCTTTGAAACCTCTGAATCTCTGATTTATCATACATGCTATTTATTTATTTATTTGTTTGTTTGTTTGTTTGTTTGTTTTTATGGTGCTTGGGATTGAACCCATGGCATTCTAACTCTGAGCTACACCCCCAGCCCTATTTTATCTTTTATTTTGAAACAGAGTCTCACTAAGTTGCTAAGAACATTACTCAGTTTCTGAGGATGGCTTTGAACTTGTGATTCTCCTATCTCAGCCTCCCAAGTACTGGGATTACAGGCGTGCACCACCACACCCAGCTCATAGATTCTATTTTAAATGTTATCTCCCCCACTAGACTTGGCTCTCAGAAAATATGCCAAGTTTTCGTGATTTGCTTCTGAATCTCCAGAGTCTAATGTAATTCTTGGCAAGTGATAGGGGCCCGATGTTGTGCCATAAAGTCACTTAGATCTACAGCTGCCACCCACCAGAAATGCTTATTAAGCAATTTGTCCTAATATTGTCAAGTGACTTCTTTAACACATGCACACATTTGTTCATACATGCAAAAAAATACTAATATGCTTAGAAGTTATCCTGAACACTAGCTAATTATTTCAGAGGTTTCATAATATACAAGACATCCCTTTTATTTTAAAAATACAAAAATAGAAGAACAAAGCACCATTTTCTTCAAAGGGCATAGGTATTATTCCTGAATTCTACCCATGAATATTTAGAATTACTTTGAAAAGCAAGATCAATGGGTTAGCCTTTTAAAAATTAGCAGTTCACCAGGTGAAACAACTTTTTTATTTATTTTTTTAATGGTGAAGAACATAAAAGAAACTTGAATCAATGTAGCTACCCCAGGAAGATAAGGGAACCCATGTCCTTCGCCCTGTCCTGGAGGGACTGACAGTGACTTTGAGGGGCATGGGATGGGGGGTTGCATAGCTGGAGGCTTCTCACAGCTGACAAAACGGGTGATCTTGACCAGATGTGGTCTGGTCCATCATTATCTCAGGATTGTTCAGTCAGGACCTCGTCAGAGTTAAGAAAGCTGTTCTTGCCTGGGAAGTAGCTTTGATTCTACACAAGATGTTTGGCTATTGGACCTGTTGTCCCTGGAGTCCAGGTGACTCAGAGCAAAGGAGAGAGAGGCAAAAATACAGGCAGAGATGCTAAGTCTTTAACCCTGCTTTGAGTCACCCATTGGACATTTGCAGGTGATAGTGAAGAGTCTAAGTCCTTGTTTCAGTCCTCCCTCATCTTTTGTCTATACCTTGATCTTGAGGGAATAAGGTCGTTGGTCAATCTAGCTTTGCAGGTTTCTGGTCCCAGTGATAATATGGTCTTTAAACAATGGTTGAAGCATACAAGTTAAAAGGTTCAGATGCTTAAGCCTAAAAGTAGAAGTACCATTATAAATTATAAAGCAGAATAGAAAAGGAAATCAAAGTTAGACAACATCCAACTAAATAAATCATGGGGGGGAGTCAAGCTAAAGATATGAATTTTGAAGTCAAGTATCAATAGATGGTACTAAAAGCCAGCCAGGAGGCTGAGTAATAATAAGGATTTGAGTTTTTATAGAAAAGGTAAATGGCCTATAGTTTATGTCTGGTAACATCTCAATAGGTCAGAAAGAAGCAGAGGAACCAGCAACAATTTGGATAAGGAACAGCAAGAGTGGTAGAAAGAATAAAAAGAGAATATAATATCCTAAAATCCACAATTAGATATGTGAGCTGAACTGAGACTGAGAGATGACTTTGGATTCAGCATTGCGGAAGTCTCTGGTGACATTGAGGAGAGGGGACAGGGATTAGAACCTCAGTGGAGTGGGTTAAGAGAAAGAAGGGAAGAAAAGGAACTGGAGCCAGCATGTGCAGTCAACTCATGTGAGAAGTTTGAGCATGAAAGAGAACAGAAATAGGGGAGGAGCTACGGAGGGACCGGGGGTCAAGAGAGGGTCATTGTTAAACAACAAAGGGGTGACAGACAGCGTGTTTGTTTACTTATGGGAATGATCCAGTTTTTTTAAAAAAAGGAAATACTGACAATATGGGCTGAGGGGAGAGAATTTCTGGAGTGAGACTCTTAAGAGAGGATGAGATCTGGTGCACAGAGAGGTGCTGATCTGAGTTAGAGAATAAACGGTCCATCGTCAGGACTAGGAGGGAAGTAAGGGCAGAAAGACCAAAGGGTGGGTGGGCAGATGCAGGTTAGCATGCAGAACTGTGATTATTTCACTTTGTTTAGCATAGAAGCGAATGTTTACGGGTGACTTCATATGTGTCAAAAACCGTGTTGTAAATATTGCCAGTATTAGCTTATTTAATGTTCACAACACTCACAGGAGTGGTTCCACACAAGCAATGGAGTCAGAGTACACCGTGCACTTTCCTCCACAGTCCAGTGGCCGGCCTGGATCCCCGGCCTGGTGGTCCCACTTCAGAGGTGCCCTCCTGACCACTATGAGGTGCTGACTCTGTTTTCTCTGTTCTTACTCTGTGTGAATCATTTTTGCTATCATCTCCCCCCCCTCCATGGTACTTGGGTTGAACCCAGGGGCATTTTACCTTTGAGCTATCCCCCAGCCCTTTTTTAGGTTTTGTTTTGAAACAGGGTCTCGCTAGGTTGCAGTGAGTCTCGCTACATTGCTGAGGCTGGCCTCAAACCTGTGACCCTCCTGTCTCAGCCTCTCAAGTACAGGGATTACAGGCATGGGCCACCATGCCCAGCTTGGCTATCATCTTTTTACAAAATGTCAAGTTTTATCAGGCACCGATTAGTGATCCTATAAGATAACCACATGAAAATCTGTCCCACTGATATCTCTTAAAGTTTACTATAGCTTGAATGTGGATAGTGAGATTCATCATTACACTTGAAAAATTTCATTACTTTCTCATAAATATGGTGATGTTCACGGCCACAGAGAAACTGGGCCAGAGAAAGGGAAAATGGTATCTCCCATTGGGACCTTTGGTGCACATGATTCTTGGGTGGAATGACCTGAGAAATGAGCTGTTTAGTGTGGAGATTCCTCAGAAAACTGGGAATGGACCCACCATATGATCCGGCTATACCATTACTGGGTATCATACCAAAGGGATTGAAACCAGAAAACTACAGTAATATATGCATACCCATGTTCATAGCAGCACAATTCACAGTGGCCAAATTATGGAACCAACCTAGGTGTCCATCAACAGATGAGAGGATTACAAAATTGTGGGAAATACACACAATGGAATTCCACTCAGCAATAAAGAAGAACAAAATAACAGCATTTGTAAGAAAGTGGAAGGATCTGGAGAACATTATGTTAAGCGAGATCAGTCAATCACAAAAAAAGAAGGGACATATGTTTTCATTAATATGTGCAACCTAAGGAGTAGTAGGGTCACACAAGGGACTCGGTTGATAATGGAGAACCCTCAGCAGAACAAGGGAAGTGGTACAAGGGAAGGGGGAGGGCAAGAAAGAATGGAATTAATGGAATTACTATCATAAACAATATGTACATGTGAAAATATACCAACATCATTCTTGGTACTTCATATGGTTGGGGGGACACAGGGGGGGACACTAGGAGCTGTGTGCATGTATGTTAACATCAAAGAGATATTCATCGCGATGTAAGACTCCAATGTACCAATAAAAGCACATTAAAAAACAAAGAAATGAACTGTTTACATTAGGTTTGGTTACTTGCCTCCTTATTCAACATTTATAAGTTAAATCTATGTATTAAATCTATGTACGTGAAGTTATATTTGTAGGAATAAAGAAAATGGTGTATCATTCTCCACTGGCCTTGAACATTACTAGGAAAGTATTACAATCGCTTCATTCACTTCAGGGTGGAACATAGCGCCTCTCCTCTCCTCCGGTTGCCTGTCCTCTCATTCTGTCAGTGCACTAACCAATGCCTTTGTCTTGACCACCTTAGATGCTACAAAATATTTAACGGACAAGAGCTGTCTGATGTAGACTTATTGGGGAGTTGGGGGTTTCTCAATGACCTGTGACCTGTGCAGCTTATTCTTCAATACCTAGCCTGTTCATGGGCGCAGGTCCTGAGGTTACAATTTATTTAAGGCCCAAAGGCAAAATAAGCCCCCCAAAATGTGAGTCTGTGTCTCCCCCTGGTCCAGGACAACCTGGATTCATAACTTTTGTGCTCCAACAAATACAGGGTTTGTTTGATGAATGGATTTAGTTCCTGGAAACTGTCTTAGCACAATTTACTGAAGGCTTTCAACTTTGTGCTAGGAAATGAGAAGCTTAACCAGGATATCAGTTGATGCGTTTCCCTTGCTGTTTTTCTCAGAGTGAGACTGGAAAGTTTTATGACACTGTATTCTCAGGCTGGCAGGGTTTAAACAAACAAGGTCCCCTGGACACGAGCAAAGCTTGCCTTTGTTCTTCTCAGAACAGTTTGTCTTGGGTTGAGCAGAACATGCATTTCTAATACATCTGGAAAGTTCCAAGAGCAATCGCTCACCCCAGTGGACACTGCCTTGATTCTATAGTGAGATGCATCTTTGCCCTTGGTATGAATGCCCCCGCAGCCTTGAAGGCTGCTCTGCGGTAGAGACAAAGGAGGGTAGGGCACTCATGGGCCGCCTCCCTCCCAGGGTTACCTTAGACCTTACTTCCACCTCCCCCACCTGACACCCCTTGCTTCTAGATCTGGTCTCACTCCTTAGCTTTTGGCTCTGTTGAGACATACTCTGCACCATCCTGTTTATCAGCTCCCACCCACCCCTCCGTTCCCCACCCTGCTGTGTTGGCTGTCCACACCTAGTTTTCTACAGTTCCCTCCCCAAGGCTGCGTGCTCAACATTTATTTCCATTTTATTCCTACTCTCTCTGAGTACTTGAGTCATCTCAGCCATCCATCCCTCCCCCTTCAGTATCCCTTAGTACTCCCTGTGCTCAGTTTATGGCATCTATTTGAGAGACTTGGTGTTATCCAACCAGACACCCCTCCCAGGCTTTATTCCTACACAGCCTCGCTTTATGGGTGTTCACGGCCCACAGGACATGCAGTCCTTCTTAGACCTTCTCCCCACATGACTTCCTTTGGGTGTTCAGCAATTGTGACCACTGTGACTGAATCCAGTCCTCTCACCAGAGTGAACTGCCTTGCCTCTGAACTTGTACTCTTCTAAACTTGTTTTATCACTCTCCCAACCTTTTTTTTTTGGTGCATTCATTGTAATTATATAGCATAATGAGGTTCAGAGTGATAGAAACATCCATGCACACAGCACTCGGTGTGATTCCCTTTGAATCCTATCCTGCCTCCTACCCCTCCCTGTATATAATATTGAAATTGGTATTAATTACTTCACATATAAACATAGCATTAGTGAACTGTGTCTTTAAGTCTCCCCTTTCATCTCCCCATCTCCCTCCCCAAATCCCCTTCCATTATTCTACTAGTATCTCCCCTCATTTATCTGAAGTCCTTTTTGTTTCCCTCCCAGTTTCTCTGTAGCTTCTGCATTCAGGTGAAAACATATGGCCCTTCACTTTCTGAGACTGACTAACCTTGCTTAGCATAATATTCTCTAGATCCATCCACTTTTCTGCAAATTACATAATTTTGTACTTCTTTATGGATGAGTAAAATTCTATTGTTTGTATATACCGTAGTTTTGTAATTCATTCATCTGTTGATTGACACCTAGCTTGGTTCCATAGTTTGGCTATTGAGAATTGTGTTGCTATAGCATAACATATAACAACATAAACATGGATATGCTTGTATCTCTATAATATTCTGACTTTAATTGCTTTGGAAATGTCCCCAAGAGTGATATAGCTGGGTCATATGATGGTGTCTCTATTATGTCTTTTGAGGAACCTCCACGCCGATCTCCCAACTTTGTAGTACTTATCACATCCCCTTAAATTGTACTTGTTACTTTTGGTATTTTACCTTCCCTTCTGTATTTTTAAACTACTTGAAGGGAGGGGCTGTGAGCTATGGCTATCAGTATCATCCAGAGGACTTCATATATAAGACATTCTGTTTGTTCAATGAATGAGTACATTTCTCAGGAAGACAGTGAAGAAAGAAAAGAGGTGGATGCTATAGATTGGATTTTAGTGTCTCCCAAAGGTCTGTGTGTTAAAGGCTTGCTCCCAGAGTGGCACTATTGGTAGGTAGTAGAACCTTTAGGAGGTGGGGCCTAGTGGGAGGAAGTTAGGTCACTGGGGGCATGCCCTTGAAGGGGATTGTGGGAACCTCCTTTTCTTCCAAGACATGAGGTGAGCACTTTGCTTTGCCACACACTCCCTGCCATTGCCATCCAGCATACCCACCAGAAGCCCAACGTGATGGGGCTGCCTGATCTTGGACTGGAACCTTCCAAATTGGGAACCCAACTAATCCTTTTCTTTTTATAAGTCAATTATCTGAGGTATTTTGTTACAGTAATGAGAAGCTAACACAGTGTGTAATATGAAGGAAACAGGTTATCCTTTGACAAATAAGATAAATACAAATTAGTTTTATTTTTAATTCCTAGTCCAAAAGCAAGAGATTTATCATAAGGGTCATGAAGGGTTGGAGGAGGATGTTCTGAGTGGTCAGGGAGAATGTTTGAGGCAGCCAAGCCTCAGGGGGTACTTTCCTTTATTACCACTCTGTTTTCTATAGTTGGTGTGGTTTCTGTGTTCCATATCCCTGGGTATTTGGAGGCCTCCTATTGGCAGGTATCTAGGGTCTATGACCAAAGTTGGCTATGTGCAGTACACTCATACAAAGAAGTTTAGCTATAAAGTATCTGCAGAGAAAATCTTATGGGAAATTGACCCTCCCTGTTCACATTCATGCATTTCACAATGATGTTCACATTATAAAATTGTACGTGCAACACAGGGCTTTCACTCAGAGGGGCACATGGGCAGCCAAATCTGGGCTGATGTAAGGCACAGACTCTTAAAAGTCAGTAAGAATTCTACCAGGGATATCAGTCTCTTCTACCCTCACCCCTCAACCACAGACCTTTGTCATTTCCACTTTGTCTGGATTTGGGCATAATGGAAAACCGCTGTTGGCTGTGTATTTTGTCTGTGTTCACCTCAGGGCATTGGGAATGTTATCACCTTCCTCTGAGGCCATTCTAATTGTTTGGCTTCACAGTTCGTCTTCTTAGGCCAGGTGAATCCTCTGCGCTGGGAGCATTCCTTCTCTTATCTCGTTGCATAAAGCTTAATGGATGTGCAATCTTTCTGGCTTTCCTTTCTTCTATGTCTGAAAAGTTGTGATAACAAAAATAACCACAGCTACAAGCTTTTGTGGAGTTAATTATTTTAAATGAGGAAAGAAGATCAAACACCTGAGAAGAAAATGGCTCAGCAATTGGAAAGAAGGTATTATGCCCCGCTGCGGTTGGTTGATATTTGGCTCTTTTATTTTTCTCCTGAGGAACATAAGAGCCATTGAGCGCAGAGGACGTGAACATCCTGTACAGGAAATAGATGGTGTGTGGAGGAGGAGAGGGGGCGCCCGGCAGTCATTCTTTGGATCCGTCAGTGAGCTTCACTTGAATACTTTAGAGGAGCAAGGAAAGGGCTGGGAAACAGCGCTCTGCTTGGATGGCGTCCAAGTCCCTTTACAAAGCTCAGGAAAAGCTCAGCTAAGCCGCATGCATTTTATGTTTTCCTGAGGAAAGGCTCTGCTTGTTGGTCTCAGGGTTAAGGAGTCTCAGCAAGTTTTTATAGAGACACTAAAACATTCTCTTCATATTTTCCCGTGTCACTGAAAGGAGCCCAGGGGAGAGAATCACATTTAAGTGTCTGCTAGGCCAATGAGCTGTGTGCGAGATGTTGGTATAGTGACAATATTATGGTGTGTGGGTCCTTAGCTGCCCTGACTCCTGAGAAAAACGCGTGTGCGCACATGTACGCATGCGCAAAAATACAACCTCTTGGCTGATAGCTGAAGAAATAAACTCAGAAGAGTGGACATACATGTATTTCAGGATTTCTTTTTTTTTTCCTTTTTTTCTTTGGATACTGGGGATTGAACCCAGGGATATTCTACCTCTGAGCAACACCCCCAGCCCTATTTTATATTTTATTTGGAAAATACAGGTTGCTAAATGCGTAGCTAAGTTACTGAGGGTGGCCTTGAACCTGTGATTCTCCTGTTTCAGTCTCCCTAGTACTGGGGTTATAGGCATGCACCACCATGCCCAGCTAGCTCTATTTTTCATTTTGAAACAGGGTCTTGCTAAGTTGGGGAGGGCCTTGCTAAGTTGCTGAGGCTGGCCTCAAACCTATGAAACCTCCTGTCTCAGCCTCCCAAGTACTGGGATTGCAGATGTGTGCCACCACGCCCGGCTCAGGATTCTTACTTTAAGGAGATAATGTAAAAGGAACACCATCTTCTGCCTTACCAGAGATAGCTTTATCTGGAGGACAAAACAAACACTGTGTAAATGGTGGAGCAGGAAGGATAGGAACAGGAGGGATAAGGAATGACAGTCTCAGGGCCATCTCCTTACTGTCAAGAGCTGCGGCTTATTTTCTTTCCCCAAAAATATTTCTTAAAGAGAAGACTAAAGCTTTTTCTGTTCTTTGTGAGGATGATTTGGAATGTTCACTGGAGCAAAAAGACCATTTATGAACTGATTTCAGCCTTTCTCAGCCTGTCATACCCCATTGTGTTTATTTCAAAACCTGGGACTTCCATACAGGGAATACTGCCAGTGAAGAAGGCCAGTGGTCATCGCCATTTGCATCTGCAGGTGCAGTTTTCCTTTCTCTGCTGAACTTAGTTAATTATTTCTTATTCTCGAAAATATGTATCTTTAGCTTTCTCGTTTATAGAAGGCTTTTCCCTTGTACGCTTGCTACTCTCTTAAAGACCTTTTACATTGTTTGCATACTTTTAATTTTCTCATTCATAATAAATATTTTCTTGCAGTGTCATTTTTCTTAAATTTTAGTATAATTTTAAGGTATATGTAATCATACTAAACAGAGATACTTCAATATTGCTTGTTATTAGAAGTATCTGACATTGTTCCTATGTTTAGAATATTGATGTATTCTTTTTCTTAGGTTCCCACTTCTAGTGTAAAAGAAACTAGAAATCAGACTCTCTCTTTCTCTCTCATCTTATTCGAATTTGTTTTTAAAATCTAAACTGGCTAAAGGAGTGTGATGATAGACTTAGAAGTGGGTAAAGAAAATTTTCTGACACCAATAAGGAAGTCTGCGAAGTTCCCTCTTTTCAACACCTTCAAGAGAAACCAACAGCTGTCATTGATTTGAATCATCGCTTAATATTTTTCAAGGGAAAAAAGTGGACATCTCGGTTAATTTTCTACTTTCAAGCTAGAAGGAGCATGTCACATTTGTGACTGGGTTACTGCCCTCCCGACACTGGGCATTGTGATGCCAGGTGCTTAAACAATAGATACATCCTGTTTAGGAACTATGCAAATGTTAAAAGGAAAAAAAGTGAAAATCAGTTTCTTGAATGGAATGAGCGAGGAAGTACTTCCGCGTCAGCCTGATAAAGCAGCGCCACCTACTGTATAGAAGCTTTATTTTATGCTTGAGAATTCTTCGGGAAGCTAAGGGCAAAACAACATTGGTTTGCAATCTGTTATGTTTTAGCATCTACACCTGGGTCAACTTGAAAACTTTTTCCTACTCTGTGTGTGTGTGTGTGTGTGTGTGTGTGTTGGTATACTCCTTCATATTGAGAAACAACTATCCGAGGGGGAGAGAATGGGTTACACGATAATGCAAATATGAAAATTATATAGAAATCCAGTATATTCCTTGTTGGTGTCTCCTGATGTTTTCTATTCTGAAAATAAATGATGTGCATCCTTTCCACTTTTACATAGACCAATGACATAATAATTAAAACTGAATCAGCGCTTGTCTGAATTGAACCAAGGTTCATGTTTCATCCTAGGCTGCCCATAAGTATGTTCTTGATGAAATGATTACAATTTAACACGCATTTGCTGAATTCCACTAATAATACTAAATTCCTATAATAATACTTAAGTCTACAGTGTGCTAAAAATAATAACCCTAATGTTCCTAGTGTATTTCATCTCATAGTATCAATGGGCATTTCCATAGAGTATTAATGAGAGCAGATAGTTTTATTAATTTGGGGTCATGAATGATTCTTTCAACCATGTTGGCTTATTACATCGAGTCTATTACACCACAACATAAAATAAATATGAGACAGTAGACATGGTACAACAGCGATTAGGATTCTCTTTATCGTTCCCTATAACTCTTTCGAGGTCTTAACTGATTATCGACCCCTCACTCGCTCACTTGCGATGACTCTTACGCTTTCGTGCTGAGAGGATCATCTCATTTTAAGTCCTGCTTCATAATTAATTCTGTGGCATGCATTCACTCATGGTAAATTCTGTTTGTCACTCCACCCTTAATTTATTCACGTTAATGAAATGTCACCCAGTCCAAAACTTAGATTTGACATTTGTCAGGGTTCTGTCCTTCAAATAAATTGAAAAAATAGAAGATAACTTGCTTTTATTTCATAATGAAAGTCATAATTGTGTAATTGATGTGTTAGAAATCTAGACATCCCAGTAGCACAGAAGGGAGGTCTGTGAACGGGTGAAATATGCCCAAAGGGAGAAATCCAGTGGTTCACTGGCTTTTGGAGTTCAGTGGAGTCACTGGAATGAATGATCTTAAAATCTAGTTTTTATGACTCTTTAACTATATGTGTAACTTTGCTAAAATATATATAATAAAATGGTTCTGTTCTCCACGGCCTTGCTTCATCCATCCTTCTGCTCTTGCACCCCTCCGCAGAGGACTGGTACGAACAGCTGTACCCGCTCATCCTCACCCTGAAGGACTGCATGGGGGAGGTGGTGAGCCGCGCCAAGCAGTCCCTGACCTTCGTGCTGCTGCAGGAGCTCGCCTACAGCCTGCCCCAGTGTCTGCTGCTCACGCTCAGGAGAGACATCGTCTTCAGCCAAGCGGTAGGTGCTGTTGCTGTTGGTACAGAGCTGTGCTGGCCTGCTAGCATTCTCTCTCTTTGATGGGAATAGAGTTTTTTTGGCAGCATTATTTATTTACTTATTTATTTATTTTTGTGTGTGATACTGGGGATTGAACCCAGGGGCATTTTGCCTCTGAACTCTACCCCAACCCAATTTTATTTTTTATTTTTGAAGAGGGTCTTGCTAAGTTGCTGAGGCTGGCCTTGAGCCAGAGGTTCTCCTGTCTCAGCCTCCCAAGTATTGGGATTACAGGCATGTGCCACCATGTCTGGCTTGGCAGTTTTATTTTGAAAGATCCTTTTCTTAAATCTTGGTGCCAATTTTTTTCTTATAATAAATATCAGCTGAGCATCACACAGACAGACATACCTTAGGAGAACTTAACTATTTCTTTTTGAAAAATGATAGCAAAGTCTCTGAAATAAACATTGTACTCAATAGGATAGGGAGTCTGGGAAGGAAAGGGTAACCCACCCTTGTACGGTGCCCGAGGTCTGCCTTACAGCATCAGGGGAGGACTGCTACTTCATACTGCATGTGACAAGTAGGGACTTGGCCATGGGGATTTGTTTGCAACCTCTTATTTATTCAGCTCCTCTATGAATCCCAGGACAGGGTTTTACAGCAATCTCTTATTTTGCTTATAAAATAAGTTTGCAGGGCACTAGGCTTGAAGGAAGGGTTCGCCAAGGCCACCTTCTTTGCCTACACGCTGTCCACTCATGCCCTCAGGCCAGGTCCCTCAGTCACAGGGGGCTGGTGCCTTCTGCTCTACCTGCGCCCACCATGTGGTTGGGTTTTATAGATGGAGTAGCTGGAGGGAAGGAGACAAAAGGTCTCCCTTTGAAAACATTCCATGCAAAGGGAATATGTGAAGAAATATTATACTGAATGAAATAGTGTCCCCTGTTAACCGTATTTCACGGATGGTCTAGTGGCGAATGGATCTAACCAGGTGTCAGGTACTACGCTGTACCTGATGCCTGTTTCTTTATTGTGTCCTATCAATGTCTCTATGAAATAAGTACTATTGCCTCTGTTCTGCATGTTCAAAAGGTAATAATAATAATAATGATAATAATAATAATAGTAGTGGTAATAATATGATTTGGTAGTGCTAAGTAACTTTTATGGTTTCTTTGTTAGTAACGGTAGAAGATGTGTCACCCTCATTCTGAAGCACTATCCTTTGCAACACTGTCTTCCCCGAGCCTTTTATCCACAGCCTGGCTAGATCAAAAACCGTCCACTTACCTTAATATGTGTGTAGAAATAGAAGTTGCTTGTTACCCATACTTGAGAATTTTTCATTAAGTCTATGTGATGTCTCAAAAGTCTGAAAATGTTTAAAAGTAGAACTAATAAGTCTGTTGACCCCAGCCAATGTATTCAATGTCTCTTCTTAGCTTGCTGGATTGGTCTGTGGTTTTATCATCAAATTGCACACACGTTTGCACGACCCTGACTTCCTGCAGCAGCTTCACACAGTGGGGTTGATAGTACAATACGAAGGACTTCTGAGTACATACAGTAAGTATCGCCCTAGTACATCTTAAGGTCATATTTCTAGCCATCACAGTATTTAGCACATTAGCTATTCAGGTAAGCACAAAAATGTGGAGTAAACCTTTGTTGCAGCAGGTATTACAGAAATAATGTAGCTTTTAGGTTTTGCATTTATTCAGCCTGTAGCTTCCCTTTGCCTTCTATAATGTTTTGAAAATGGAATTATAGATTATTTCAGAGTGGACTCCTGAGCAGCCATCTGGCTTTTCTTTTTCTTAATATAAAAGGCTCTTTGCCAACACAATTCCAATGACTGGATTTTAAAGTCTCAACCCTGTAATGTCTAGAACAGCACTGTTCAATACAGGAGCCTCTGAAATAAATATGGAACACTTGAACTGCGCCAGGTGCAGATCAATACGTTCTAGACGTGCCTGCTCAGTTTCAAAGAGTAGTAAATAAAGAATTTTCATTAGTTATTAATAACGTTACATAGATTTACAGTTAAAATGGCATTTTGGCCATATTGGATTAAGTAAAATACATATTGGATTAAGTAAAATACATATTTAAAATCAATTTTACCTTTTTAATTTTACTTTTAATTTTAGCCTATAGTTATATATATGGTTCGCATTCTGTTTCTGTAGGACAGTGATGATATAGAATCTTCCCTAATTACCTCCTTCTCAGGCTTTATTTATCAGTGTGTGGAGACACAAACCCACCCAGAGTCTAGGTCAGCAGTCATCAATTTAGTCAGCTCTCTTTGTCTCTAAAAATCAAGCATCAGTCCTGCCAATAAAAAGATGTCTGCCTAGTGTTTTGCTTTATACAGTCTCTGTCCAGCCTCCCAGCAAAAGTGCACATTCCTCTTCCCTCAAAGGGTGCATTGACTTCTAGAGGCCATTGAAATGGTTCTCATTTCACTGATGGAACACCTTCCACCCGTGAGACAAAGCAGGTGGAAGGGATTTGCCGAATTCAGAAACTCACACACTAAAATGCGGGAACAAATTCCAGCAGGCAGGTTGAGTAGCTAGTGACATTTTCTTTAAAGAGTATGTTTGTAAAAAGGCACCTTTCCCTTTGTTTAGGTGATGAAATCGGAATGCTAGAGGACATGGCTGTTGGCATTTCTGATTTGAAGAAAGTAGCATTTAAAATAATTGAAGCTAAATCCAATGATGTCCTGCCAGTTGTAACAGGAAGGCGGTGAGTGGTACCCATTTCCTCAAGACCAAGCTTTGGTTAGACATGCATCAAGTCCTGGCAAAGAAGCTTGGGAGAATTCAGGTTCAGTTTGAGGATTTTTTGTTGTTGTTCTCGTTTCCTTTTTAGTGAGAAGTAAATGTAGGTGATATGATAGGCAGTCTTGAAAAACTTCTAGAGTCTTATAAATGTTTGTAAATTGTAGTGAGGTGAGTATGGAAATGCTCCTCCAAGAAATATGAGGAATTTAGAATAATAGCGTGCACTAGAAGAATGATTTTCTCTTTATTACTCTCTAGTCTAAAACTCTGGATTTTTTACTTTTGCGGGAATCATTTGCTTAATAGCTTCATAATTCTTGAGATGACTTTAAATTAAATTCGGTTAAAAGCAGCCACATTTTAAGAAAGATATATTCCTATGTCAGGGGCATATACCACCATCTTTCTTGATTATTTTTGACAATTCACTCTCAGGCCATGAGATTTCCGAGAAGTATTTTAAATAAATAGCTTCAGAGGTCAGTATATGATGGGCAAAATATAAAAAATAATTAAGAAAAATGCTCTGATAGAAGAATTATATCCTACAATATGCTGTTTCAATCAAAATTTCAGCTGGGTGCAGTGGTGAATGCCTATAATCCCAGTACCTGGGAGGCTGAGATGGGAGGATAGCAGGTTCAAGGCCAGCCTCAACTTAGTGAGACCATGTTACAAAAAATAAATAAATAAATAAAAGGGCTAGGGTATAACTCAGAGGGAGAATACCCCTGGGTTCCATCCCTGGTAACACACACACACACACACACACACACACACACACACACACATACCAAATTCCTCCAAATTTCAACCATTCTTGTGTTAGCACTTTTAGTTGCTACATGAGGTTATTTAAAACTTGAAACATTCTCAGGTCACGATGAAAACGTGTGAATGCACAAACAGGAGAGCACTTTTCATGGTAGAGAAAGATAGAAAAAAGACAAAGTACTAAACAAGTCCAAAGTCAACTTGTCTTCTTGTTTGTGGTCAACGTAGAATAATTATTTTAAATGTGTTGTGAAGGATGCTGAGAGCCATGTGGTTAAATTAAAGGTGACTGTTTACTAAAGAAAAACCACATCCTCATAAAACTAAACATCTCATCTGGAAATTAATGCTTCATTTGCTAGTCACTGGAAGAGAAAAGCATAAAATTGCTTGTAGACACACTTGGAAAAGAGCACAAGTCTGCATATTACCATGAAGTTTATTGTCAAAAGTGAGAAGCTAGCAGGGCTTGGCGGTGCACTCCTGTAACTCCAGTACTTGGGAGGCTGAAACAGGAGGATCACAGGTTTGAGAACAGCCTCATATAGCAAGACTCTCAGAAACCTAGTGAAACCCTGTTTCAAAACAAAAAATAAAATTGGCTGGGGGTGTAGCTTGGAGGTAGAATACCCCTGGGTTCAACCCCGGGTACTACCAAAACAAAAAGTGAGAAGCTGATATTTTTCTCAGTTTATAAGTGAAGTATACCAGAGCATTTGGAGCAGGTGAAGTATAGGGGGGTTCTTTCTGAGGAACTCTTCAGCTATAACTACATTCAAAAGTTGTCACACATATGGAAGCAGGATCACTCAAATGGCCAAGTGGGCACCTTGGCAAATCCTCTTTCCACAAAGCAAGATTGCACATGGAAGGAATCTTCTAAAACAACCCTTCTTGGACTAAGGAACTAAATCAAATACATACAACAAATTTAGAAGCAATCTTTCATGAAAAGCTAGTGAACTTTGGACACAGCTGTGGGAGTCCATGGCATACTTACTAAGGACTGCCCCCACCAACCCTAGATCCGTCAGCACAGTTTAACCAGGGCAAAACCCACCATTACCCCCAGCAGCCTCACTGTGAGGGGCTGACTTCATGTGGACCGCAGAGCAGAAAAAAACATACGCCTGAAATTTGTCAGAAATAGTGGCCATTTAGACAACAATTCCATTCACAATAGCATCAGAAACAATAAATAAGAACACATTTAACTAGTCTAAGAGTCGTACACAGAACATACAAAATAATTGCCAAGAGAAATTAACAAGACCCCATAAATACACAGGTTATGCTCATGGGTTGGAAGACTGAATATTATCATTCAGATAACAGTTCTTCACAAATTGATCTATAGATTCAGTGCAATTGCTATTTAAATCTTAGTAGTCTTTTGTTTGTTTGTTTTAGCAGAAATTGGCAGGATAAACCTAAACTTTTTATGTAAATGAAAAGGACGCAGGATACCCCAAATTTTTAAAAATAAGAACAAAGTTGGAGGGCTAACTTTCTGGTTTCAAAACTTACAACAAAATTACAACAATCAAGACGGAATAGTACTCGTGTGTGTGTGTGTGTGTGTGTGTGTGTGTGTGTGTGTGTGAATGGAACAGAATTTAGAATCAATAGAACAGAATTTAGAATCCAGAAATGAATTATTCTCTTTAGAATCAATTGATTTTCAACAAAGACGCCAAAGCAATGAAATAGGGAGTTCAGTCTTTTCAGAAAAGGGTGCTGTGGCAATCGGTTATCTGTATGCAAAAGAAGAATGCAGACTCTCACTTTACACCACACGGGAAAATCAATTCACATAGTTCTAAATATATGAGCTAAAACTGTGAAACTTATGGGAGAAAATATTTGTAAGTTGAAATGTGCAATAAGCTCTCAGGACACAAGAATCAATATCCATAAAAGGAAAAATTAGATAAATAGGACATAATCAAAATTGTACATTCTTAAGCATCAAAACATACCACTATGTAAATGAAAAGCCCCAGATTGAGAGAAAAATACATGCATATCATAAGGACTTGTTTCCAGAATATATAAAGAAATCTAGCATCCCAATGATAATGAAATTATTTAAAATGCTAATTTAAAATGGGCAAAATTTTGAATAGATATTTCACCACATAGAATATATAAATGGCTTAGAAGCACATGAAAACATACTTAATATCATTAATGAGTAAGATAATGAAACTAAAATAACAGGTACCAATTTACTTATACTCCAAGACCAATTAAACAAAGGGAAATCGTGTCTCCATCCATCCCAGGGTAGTGCTAACATCCCCACTTGCTTGCTGGATGATGCTAATTCTCAAGTCTTTGGTTCATATTTAGAAATCATAAAAAATTTAGATAATAACAAGTGTTGGTGAAGATGTAGAAAACTTGAAACTTTTGTGCATGAATGGTAAGAATGTAAAATGGCACAGCCATTTTGGAAATGGGCAGTTTCTCAAAAGTTAAATATAAAATTACCCTATAACTCTTAGGTATATACCTACAAGAAAACAAAACATTTGTCCAAACAAAACTTTTGCTTGAATGTGCATAGCAACATTATTCTTACTAGTCAAAATCACTAAATAATCCAAGTGTCAATCAACTAATAAATGCATAGACAAATTGTGCTGTAGTATATTTATAAAAGAGAATGCTATTCAGTAATAAAAAGCAAACTACTAATACACGCTACAACATGGGTAACTTCAAAATCATTACTCTAAGCAAAAGTCAGACAGGAAAGATTGCACAGTGTATGAATCCATTCATATGAGATGTGCAGAGAAGTAAAATCCGTGGAGATTTCCTGGCAGTGGGAGTGGGGTTGACAGGCACAAAAGATCTTTTTAAGGTGATAGAAATGTTCTAAAACTGGGTATGGTTATGGTTGCAAAACTCTAAATTCGTTAAAACTATGAATATACTTAAAAAGTCATGTGTTTATCTCAGTTATGTCTTAATAAAGCTGACAAAGAGTTATCACAGAGAAATTATGACCTTCAGAGCATGTGACCTTCAGAGCAACTTTTAAACATGAATGGACTTATTGATGCTTCAATATTGTTGAGGACTTAGATTATATATCTTCCCTCCATTAAGTCAGGTTATTGTAAGGGGCTCCAAGACCAATTAAACAAAGGGAAATCGTGTCTCCATCCATCCCACGGTAGTGCTAACATCCCCACTTGCTTGCTGGATGATGCTAATTCTCAAGTCTCTGGTTCATATTTAGAAAGTAACATGTCTAAGAGTTCACAATTCACAGTGTTTACCAGTGATGTTGCATGAAGAAAAACTAAAAAGATTTTTCACAAAGAGACTCATTATTTGTCCCGTGGTCCTTTCTCTAGTACATGTATTACAACTCTACATAGTTCTAGAAGTGCATGGGTTTCCCTGACATGTGGGCTAAAGTCTTTACAGTTCTATACTAAATCCACACTGCTTCAGAAGGTATCAAGTTTTGAAATATATAAGCAACTACTCTCATTGAACATATTTTATGAATCCTGATTTAAATTTTCAAAATCAAACATTAGGGGTTATTTTTAATAGAAATTTACAATGAGAAATGTGCTTGTGGTATGCAGTGTTGCCAAAAATTTTTAAAAATGATTAATTCTATGTTATGTGAATATCACCCCCCCAAAATTTAAATTAAAAAAATTTGCAAAATGATCAAGACTCCCAAAGGTTACAGCTTCAGTAATAAAACCATTTCATCTCTATCGGTCTGTCAGAAACAGGGAGCTCCATCAATGATAATCACAATTGGGCTATGTCAAAAATTTTATAAATAAGTTGGTTTGTTAGGATTATTGTATTAGAAAATCCATCATTGAATTATTTTCCTTATTCTTGGGATGGGTGAGATTTTAAAAATTAGTCAAGGAAACAAATACCCAGTCTATCCTCATACATGGCCTTGGGTATTAAAAACTGAAATAAATGTTCTTCCTTCCCTAATGGAGCTCAGACTAATGTAGAAAAATCAAACATGAAAACAAAGACTTGCGGTTCTTTGTGCCTTGTCATTTAGTAATGACATTGAGGAAATGTTTCCTGAATGAATTAACAATAGGAAATAAGCATAAATCAGTGAGTGCTATGTCTCAGCGCTCTTACTGTTCCTTTCCAATGAATCTATAACATGAGACCAAGGGAATAATGCATCCTGCTTCTCCCTGTGCCCTTTGCCTTCTTCAGTGAACACTATGTGGTGGAGGTCAAACTTCCAGCCGGAATGTTCGAGTCGCTGCCTCCGCAGATTAAAGACGGACAGTTGCTGCAGGTACACCCAGTGCTTTTTAACGTTGGGATCAACGAACAGCAAACTCTTGCTGAGAGGTAAGCTTCAGCTACAAGCTTGGCATTCGGTTTTCCTGTTTTCCTTTTTGGGTAATGCTGAGAAATCCCACTGGATTCTGCACACAGAATTCAGACACACCTCTAGATAGCATTTTCCTTTTTATCAGTACCAAGTGATTGGATATATCAAGGTAAAATATTTATGTTAAAGGAATTCTGGCGCAAATCAAAATTTAAATGTGTCAAAGCCATTAAGGAAAATATTGATGCCAGTTCCAAAGTATTCACCTGGGTTAACTTTCTTCATGTTTCCAAATACCTGTGTGTACATCCAATTTCAGAACTTTTTACATTCATATATATATATGTGTGTGTATATATATATATATATATATATATACATATGTGTGTGTCTGTGTGTATGTATGTGTATATATAAATATATATATATATATATATATATATATATATATATATTATATGTTGACATTGTAAACCTGGCTAATTGTGTTAAAATTTTTGGGCCCAAAATACTGTGTATTTTTCTCTCTTGCTTTATTTATTATAATAGCTATAGTGGGGTAACATAACACATATTTTTATTTATTTATTTTTTTGCGGCACCGGGGGTTGAACCCAGGGGCATTCTACCTCTGCGCTACACCCCCGGGCCCTATTTTTTTATACTTTATTTTGAAACCGGGTCTCAGGAAGTTGCGGAGGGCCTCGCTAAGGAGAGAGAGGGAGAGAGGGAGAGAGAGAGAGGGGGAGGGAGAGAGAGAGAGAGAGAGAGCTGAGGCTGGCCGCGAACCCGGATCCTCTGGTCTCCGCCTCCCAAAGTACTGGGATTAC